>OX638062.1:55962056-56180162 GCA_951804385.1 Trifolium dubium
CTGCAGCTCACTTTCTCCTACTTCTTCTACACACAATAAAAAATCTCTTCTCAAAACTATCTCATTTAGTTGGATAGAAGATCTAAACTCAACATTGGAACATTAGAGAGGAATTTATACACACTTTGGAGCGTCAACATAAGGTAACCTCTTATTTAATCGCTCCAAGGTGTTGAGTTTAGATCATCAAGCCAACCAAATGAGATAGTTTTGAGAAGTTTTTTTTTGATTATGTGTAGAAGAAGCTGGAGAAAGTGCAGCTGCTGCTGAACTTATGCAGGACAGGTTCACATTCGGATTATTTTTCTCTAACTAGTTCGGATTATTTTTCTCTATCCCCTAAAATCTACCAATCGTATTTTCTGGTTTTGTGAACTGCCAGATTCAGATTATTTTTTCCAAACCATTATGGAAAATTCGGGTAGTATTATCCAAACCCCTCTGACACGCAAATAAGGACAAAACGGGTAGTCAAGGGGAAAAGAGAACCAAGTGGATGGGGAGAGAAATTTTCCTAATGTTTAAGTAATTGGCTCAAATAGCTAAAGCCCAATGTCAATGATCTAACAGAAAAAAAATATCATGTGTTATTTATAATTCATGTGCTTATATAAAATTCATATTACTAATTAATTTTTATTTTTATGTACCCGTTAAATTTTACTAATCTCTTGAAAAATATTCAATATAAAGATTTGGTTAAAGAATTTGCTTCAAAATAATGCTAGTAGAATGTCTTATTTTATGTAAGTAATAATATATTATGTTGTTATTGATTAGAATATAAATCTTTTTGCTATTATTTATAATTTAAATTAAAGTTAATTTTCCTTTATATATTTTTTACATTTTTAATATTAAGAGTCCTTTTTTAAATTTTGAACAAAACCTCTAAATATCTCAGACCGGCTTTATCAAATGCATGAACAAGATTATGCTCACGTCCATTCTAAGGGGCTCTTGAATTTGATTAAGGCATGATGCATGATATTTGTATTTGGGCATGAACCGTATGATGACCCATCATTTCTCTTAATATTAAAAAAAACAAAAAATAAACAATTTGGATAACCCACTTCACACTTGATCCAATCTTTATAATGAATGAGTCAACCTAATTCGGCCCAATGTTAAAATTGATGAATTTTTTCTTAGACCTAAATCGGATAATCATATGTGGTTTAGGTTTTGGTTTTACTCAAACTCAATCAAATCTGACACATGTACACCTCTAATTAGAGGAAGTAGAATAGAATGATTACGTCTTCATAAGTATAACTCAGTTGATAGAAATGTTTCATATAATTTATAAGGATTGCAGTTTAAACTTTGATATATTGATTGAAAAAACAAAAAAAATAATTGTAGAGTACAAATATGAGTGAGACTTTACAACTAATAGGTGCAAATTTCTAATACAGACTTTGTAATTGAAATTTGAAAAATGTCTTTACAATTTATTTTTGTAAATTTCCGACGCATATTCCTAATTAATATTTGGAAAAAGAACTTACAATTAATGCATAAATGGTTTTGTAATTAATGTGTAATTAATGGTTTTGAAATTTGAAAAATGTCTTACGATTAAGTTTTGAAAAATGGTTTTTCAATTAATGAGTGAAGATTTTCAATGCGTCTTTTATGATTAAACTTTGAAAAATGTTGAGTCAAAATTTCAAATACACACTTTGACTAAACTTTGAAAAATGTTAGTAAGTCATAAAAAAGTGACGTTGAGAAATAAAATTAAAGCGAGAGAAAACAAAGTAATAAATGTAGTACTTATCAAAAAAAAGTAATAAATGTAGTACTAATAAGCCCCAATTCTTATATAAACCATCCTCTACAATGTATCTTGCCATAACCTTCTCCATTATATTCAACCAAAACATTGATTGAAATCTATAAATTGGTCTCAAACATGTTGAAGTTTGTATTGTGCTTATTTGTTTTAAGCTCTTTGCATCTAACATCCTCAGCTCAAAGTTGCAAAGAATACAAATTCCCTGACCATAAGGTTTATGCTAATTGCAAAAATCTTCCTCAATTGAACACATTTTTTCATTGGACTTATTCAAATGCCACAGGTCAATTTGACATAGCATTTAGACACAATGGAGTCCAACAAAATAGGTGGGTTGCATGGGCTATAAATTCCAAAAATAATATCAAACAAGCCATGATTGGAGCACAAGCTCTAGTAGCTATCACTCAAGCCAATGGTGCTCCAAAGGCATATACTTCACCTATTAGTAGCTATAGCACCCATTTGGAAGAGGGGAAAATTGAGTATGCTATTAATGGTTTGAGTGCTACCTATGAAAATAGTGAGGTGATAATTTATGCAACTCTCACTCTTCCTAAAGGAAAAAAATCTATAGTTCACCTTTGGCAAGATGGTCCTCTTTTGGGTTCTGTCCCTCAAAGACATCAACCTAACTTACATGCAAAGGAGGTCTTGAATTTGATTTAGGAGACTTCCATTTTGTTGTAATTTTAAGAAAAATATTAAGCATGAGTTTATTTGTAGTATTTCCTATGAATGAATAAATAAATATTATGATTATAATATGTTGTTCACATATTAAAATTAATTTCCGTCCATAAACAAATATTTTTTCTTAATGTCACCGATCAAACTTCAAACCATAAATATATAGTTAAATTGAGTAGAGTGTAAGCGGATCGGTTAAAACTGATTAAACCGATGATCCAATTCAATCCAAATCGGAAAAGAATTGATTTGTTTGGTTCCGATCCTAAACCGAACCGACCTAAACCAAAAGGGTTTGGATCGGTTCTCAGTGTTCAGTTTTGCAATCCGCAGAACTAGTGAACCGAACTGACCACTAACAACAGCCTATTGGGCTCAGTTTGAACCTGCCACATACTGTACATTCACAAGTCAAATTCTAAATTCCAAACACTGAAATACAACACGGCAAGATAAACTTGTATTTTGTATTTCAAAACTATGTTATTGTTTATTTGGTTTATGTTATTATTGTAAGTCGTTTGAAAAATAGAGTTTAAAAAATATCGTTTGAAAAAATAATAGCAGATATTATACCGGAAAAACAAATGTTGCGAACTAACCGAGTATAGTATCTGATCCAAACTAACCAGTTCAAATGAGATTAAATTTTGAAAACGGACCAAACCGACCTAAACCGAACCAATTAAAAGTTCATTAGTTCGGACATCAGATTCTCTCGAAACCGATCTAATTACACCCCTAAATTTGAGTATGCTTTTTTTTTTTTAAAGACTAAATTAATATACAAGAACTCTTTCTGAGTCTATTAGAGATTTTATTTTGTACATATAGTCGAAATGGCAATCTATTAGCACTTCCGATACACAAAATAGAGTGATCGAAGTTTGAACTTCGTTCATGGCGTCTGACTTAATAATTTCAGCAATTTCAACCAATTGAGCTATAAATTGTGGACATCTGTAGAGATTTTTATCGTAGAAAAAAGTATAAGAGAAACATATGTGTAAAAATATATGTTTCGTTTTACAATGAGTGTCACAACATAATATACAAAAAAAATTCCACAAAAAATGAGTTTAATTTTTTTTCTTCTTTTCTTCAAATTTTGATAACTTGATATTGACCTTTTTTACATTCATACATTTAATTAATTTCATGCTAAAATATTATATTTTCTTCTTAAAACAATTTTTTGTAATGTTTTAAACATTACTGTAAATAAGCCTTGAATCTGTTCAGAATACTAATGACTAAAAAGAATTATGTAACCTTACAGAGGCGAAGAATTGATTTGAGCCTCATATGTAAAGCTATAATTCCTATCTTTTTTTTGGTAGAATTGCCTTAAGAAGAAAAAATCTATTTAGGACAACAAAACCAAACATACGAAATTAGAATGGCATTGACGGAGCAAAATGTGAGTTTGGAATGTGAAAATGTTAAACTCTGAGTTCTTGCTCATCGGATTGCAATCATATTCTCATCCTATATGTGAACTAATTTAAGTTTTATTTTTGTTGGAGATTTAATTAGACCGTCATAAAATTGTGAAAGAAAGAAATAAATCTTCACTCAATGGTAATTATTTGATGGAGTTGTTAACTTTGATAATGTGGGTCGAAGTTAATAAGTATGACCCACATGTAATTATAAGGGGTGCATGTGGAGGACTTATGAGTAGTTGGAGGACGTGCGAAGACAATGAAGGAGTGCACTAACTAATTACATGTGAGTCATACATTGCTAACTCTTTTTTTTTTGGTCGAGACCGAGATATCCACCGCTGAACGCAGTGACTAATCCCTCGCTAGATTGGAGGCACCTCGATGGGTGGGATAGCTGGCCCAAAGATTTAAAACTGCTCCATACCCAAGGTGATAATCGAACCCTCGACCCTTGATTAAGGGAGGATGAGTCCCAATACATTGCTAACTTTGATACGTATATTTATATTAATTTTCTTACAAAATAATTTTATTTTATTTTGGTAAAGTAGTCTGGTGGTTAGAAATTTTACCCATAATTGAGATTCGAACTCCAATCCCCTTCATATATAATGCAATGTCATTTTGATGCAAACTTTGATAATTTAAATTTGAAAAATGTCTTTACAATTAATGCTTGCAAGTTCCAATGCATATTTCCCAATTAAACTTTGGAAAATGAATTTACAATTATTTAATGCATACAAATTTCCAATGCATAATTCATATTTAATTTAATTTTTGGAAAATAGTTTTATAATTAATCTGCACATATTTCCAATGCACACTTTATCATTAAATTTTGAAAAATGGTTTTTCAATTAATGAATTCAAATTTCCAATGCACACTTTATAAAATAGGAGTATATATATATTATGTATACTTTTTTATGTATTTGGTTCTATTTTTCGACTAAATACATCAATTTTCTTTAATTTATATTTATTTATAATTAAAGCTAGGGAAAACACAATAATAAATATTGTCCTCTAGTACCCCCACAAATTCTTATATAAATCATCTTCTACAATCTATCTTGACATATCTTCTCCATTATATTCAACCAAAACAAAACAAAATGGTCTCAAACATGTTGAGGTTTGCATTGTGCTTGTTTGTTTTAAGTTCTTTGTATCTAACATCCTCAGCTCAACTTTGCCAAGAATACAAATTCCCTGACCATAAGGCTTATGCCAATTGTAGAAATCTTCTTCCATTGAATGCATTCTTGCATTGGAATTATTCAACTGCCACAGGACAATTTGACATAGCATTTAGACACATTAGAGTTGAACATAATAGGTGGGTTGCATGGGCCATAAATCCCAAAATTACTCTCCAACAAACCATGATTGGAGCACAAGCTTTAGTAGCTATTCCTCAAGTCAATGGTGCTCCAAAGGTATATACTTCATCCATTAAAAGCTATGACACCAAATTGGAAGAGGGAAAAATTGATTATCCTATCAATGGTTTGAGTGTTACCTATGAAAATAAGGTGGTGATAATTTATGCAACTCTCACTCTTCCTAAAGGTACAAAATCTATAGTTCATCTATGGGTTAATGGTCCTCTTTTGGGTTCTATCCCTCAAAAACATGAACTAGCTTTTCCTGACCTCTTTTCTAAGGAGGTCTTGAATTTGATTTAGGAGACTTCCATTTTCTTGTAATTTTAATAAATGTATTATTGATATTTAGATCTAATCGTTTTGCAAATTAAGGGTATGAGTTTATTTGTAGTATTTTCTATGAATGCATAAATAATTAAATATTAAGAATTATGAATATAATATGTTGTTCACATATTAAAATTAATTTCCGTCAATAATCAAATGTTTTTTTTATAATGTCCATAATCAAACTTCAAACCATAAATCAAGGCTAAATGAGTTTCACCAAAACGAATTTTCGGAAAAAATTAGGCAGAGTTTATTTATCTCGTAGCTAAACTCTAAACTATTAGGGCACTTCCCCTAGAAACCAGAAGATTATAAACAAAAAAAAAATTCAAACCATAAATTCATAATTAAATGTGAATATTTATTTTGGAAAAGACTAAATTAATTAGCACTCTTCTGAGTTTACTATGAAAGTTTTTTTTTTACATAGACGAAATAACAATTTATTGGAAACTCACATTCATAAAATGAAGAAATCGTGATTCGAACATCGGTTATGACATCCGAACTAGCAATTTTGATAGTTTTCATCAGTTGAATTAGAAAGACGTCTATGAAAGACTTTTATTGTAGCAAAAAAAAATTACGAGAGAATTTTAGGTTTGAAAAATTATATGGTCCTTCTAGGATGAGTGCCACTTTGGATCCTTTGATTTATAAAAAGTAAATATTAAATAGATTTTTTTTGGTGGTGCATTTTTTTTTGGTGGTGATCCACTAAAACATTCTATTTTTTTTTTTTTTTATAAAAACAACTTTTTATAATATCCTAAACATTACTAGAAAATAATTATTTAATAAATTAAAAATTTTAAAAATAATTAAATATATTTGAATTTAGCTAGCTTTTTTTTGGTTTTGAATTTAGCTAGCTAAAACTACGTATTGAAAAATGATATAGAGATGTAGCCAAAAAAATTATATAGAGAAAACATTCGATAATTTTTTTTGGTAAGAAATTTTCGATTTTATTTTATAAAGATTATTAAAATAAAACTATATTTTTTTTAACAAAATAAGTATATTTGCTTTAGTATGTAAATAAATAAACTTCTTTTGGGAGTTGGTGGTCTTTGACCAAAGTTTTTAATAGGTAAAGTAATACATATAAATCAATTAACCCACACCAATATTCCTATATTATCCCCTCTTCTACATTAAACCAGAACATAAGTTAAATCTTAAAAAATAAAACAAAATGGTCTCAAACATATTGAAATTTGTATTGTATTTTTTTGTTTTAAGCTCTTTGCATCTAACATCCTCAGCTCAAAAATGCAAGGAATACAAATTCCCTAACAATAAAATTTATGCAAATTGTAGTGATCTTCCTCAATTATCCTCACTCCTACATTGGACTTATTCACAAGGAGTTTTGGATGTAGCATATAGACGCATTGGAGTCACATCAAATAGATGGGTTGCATGGGCTTTAAACCCTAATAATAAAATAAACAAAGCCATGATTGGAGCACAAGCTTTTGTAGCTATTCTTCAACCCAATGGTACCATAAAGGCATATACTACAAATATCATTGGTGGCTATAACACACATTTGGAAGAGGGATTTGTTTTCTATCCAGGTGGTAATGATAATATTAAAGTTACTTATCAAAATAATGAAGTGGTTATTTATACACAAGTTACTATTATTCCTATTGGTTCAAAATTTGTGGTTCACACTTGGCAAGATGGTCCTCTTTTGGGTTCTATCCCTCAAAGGCATGAATTAGCTTATGCTAACATTCATTCTAAGGGGATCTTGAATTTGACTTAATTAATTAATTAACTAATTAATTAAATCTTCTATATAGGTGAATTCTATTTTCTTGCAATTTCTTTAATAAAACTAGACATTTGTAGCTAAGTTTTGAAAATTAAGGTATGAGTTTATTTGTATTTGCTATCAATGTATAAGTATTAGTATGAAGACAATATGTTGTTCACACATGCTAAATTTAATTCCGGTCAATATTCAAACCATAATTTGGATATGCAAATCAATTCTTAATTTTTATATAGAAAAAATTAATTATTAGTTTCATTCTCTTTTTTTGACTAATAGTTTCATTCTCTTTTAACTTTTATAAAAAGAGGAAATGTATTAACTCAAATTGTATCAAAAAGATAACAACCAACTATTAACTCATAATTCTTACAAGAGTGGTGAAAAGTGACTCGATATTTTAATTAATTATGTAGTCAAAATTTCGTTCTTTAATTAATGTGTATAAAAATTATTCAATTGAGATAATCAATCTTTAAATATACGCTAGACCATTGAAAAAAATAATCTCTGCAGTTGCGTACAAATAATCCCTATAAAAATTAGACAAAAGTAACACATGCGTGCAGCACATGTTAGTTTACAATTTTTTATAATAGCATCTCTCAAAGAATCTACACATGTTAATTTAGTAGTAATATCTTTTATAAAACTTGTGAAAGGACAATGTGTGTTTTCCCTCTTTCAATCAATTTTTTTTATATGTACGAGTCTAAAATTAAATCCCTAACCTATTTAAACTAAAGGATCTAAGTCTCTTACTACTCGTATCAATTTATTGTGAGGTGAAGTCATGATTAAAAGATTAAAATCGGAGTATCATTTTTTAGTTTGTAAGAGTGAAAGTATAAATATAGAGACATAGGATAAAAATTTGAAAATTTCTCTTCCCATCCGATGCAATCCAAAATTGCCCTTCATTTTTATATGAAATGAAGCATGGGGGTGGGATGAGAAATTTTCTAAAAAATTCTATAATTCTTTTCGGACAAAAGGCTTAAAATGGAGCTTTAATATCTGAAAATTACTCTACGCACCCCCCTTGTTTCTCTTTCCCCCCCCCCCAAACTACCTGTTTTGCCTTTACTTGCGCTTTAGAGGGGTTCGGATAATATTATCCGAATTTTCCATACAAGTTCGGAAAAAAAAAATCGAACTTAGGAGTTTACAAAACCGGAAAACGCGATTGGCAGATCGTAGGGGTTAGGAAAAAATAATCCGAACTGGTTAGGAAAAAATAATCCTAACTGGTTAGGGAAAAATAATCCGAACCACATGAACCTATCTTACTTAAGTTCAGCTGCAACTCACTTTATCCAACTTCTTCTACACACAATCAAAAAATCTCTTCACAAAACTATCTCATTTGGTTGACTTGAAGATCTAAACTCAACATTGGAACATTAGAGAGGGATTTGCACACACTTTAGGGCGATTAAATGAAAGATTACCTTATGTTGACGCTCCAAAGTGTGTGCAAATCTCTCTAATGTTCCAATATTGAGTTTAGATCTTCAAGCCAACCAAATGAGATAGGTTTGAGAAGAGATTTTTTATTGTGTGTAGAAGAAGTTGAGAAAAGTGATCTATAGCTGAACTTAAGTAAGATAGGTTCAGGTTCGGATTATTTTTTCCTAACTAGTTAGGATTATATTTCCCTAACTAGTTCGGATTATTTTTCCCTAACTAGCTCGGATTTGTTTTTCCAAGCTCTCACTAAAAAATATATCGGATAAAATTTCCCGAACTGTTTTTTCTCATGATTTAATTCGGAATATTTTATCCGAACCGCTTTCTTAGTGTTAAATGAAGGGCAAATTGGGATTTCAGGGGGGTAATTGAGAAGTGTAGGGGGGGCGGAGAGTAATTTTCTTAATATCTCTTAATCAAGCATTCTTACGTGGGCCTGAAAATGGGCCTTGGAATGGGCCTTAAAACACACTAGTTCCTTTCTGCACCAGTAAGCACAAAACAATTCTATGACTTGATTGAGCTCAAATTTACTCTTTTTTTTATTCAATTGGGTGAAACTCTTGACCAAACAAAAAAAGGACGGACAAATTATCCTAATTTTTTGTCTATAGACGAAGTAATAAATATCGTTGAAATTCACACGTACTTATGAAGTCTATGAGTCGAATCCAGATAAAGATGGTTCAATCTAACAATATCGATATTATAATTGACATTGAGATTTATAAATTTATTGCAAAATTGAGAACGTAGTTGATATACGACTTAGTGATTTCAAGATGATTCTTAGAATATTTAGTTGATTATCACCTTAAACGAAAAAGATGAAGTCATAGTTCATTCTCGTCTCCTTCTTGCAATTACAAATCACATGAATTGAACCAACAATCGATCTAAATCACATTTATTTGGATCTAATCTTAATCGCGTGTTGTTTTAATCTTTAGACTTCATATGATTAATTTCTGTTGAAAATCCAATGCAAACTACATCGCAAACACGCCTACTTTGAACCCATAATCAATTGCAATTGCAAGTCTAACACTCTACCTTTGTTTAATCGATAAAATAAATACAAAAAATACTCTAGCTTTGCTTGACTTCAAACACAAGATTTCAAGTGGAATTTCTAATAGATCAACAATGACTCTTTCTTCTTCTACTACTTTTCTTTAACTCTTGTACGATCAGCATGCACGGCTTTGAAATTTTAATTCATATATAATCGTACAATTACGTTCTCTATGATGTCATGTGTCTACTAATGTAATGTTTATAAGAATTTTAAGAAAATATCAAACATTTTTTGTTGATAAATACGAAAGAATTAAATATCAACAGAATATATAATTTTTCCGTTTCAAAAAAAAAAAACAGAATATATAATTTTAATACGTCGTGTTGCCCTATATTTTTCATTCCATGACGCAACAACATCAAAGGAAAAACGGTAAAGGATACAAATTAATGGATTAAATATACAAATATTTCTTTTAAAAAAACGTGTATTCAAATTTTTAACATTTTTTGTTTCAAAAAATAAATTTAACATTTTAAAAATTTTAAAAGTTAATATTTTAACATAAATTTGTTATTATTGGATAACTTAATATGTGTTATGTCCTTGTAAATTTAGTTTTATTGATATTAGAAGTCAGAGTTGCCCATAAGAATTTGTGCACTTATTTACTTTCCAAAAAGTGAAATTACAGGCACTAAATTACCTAACAAAAAGTCGAGCGATATGATTGGGATTTGAACTTCGGTCATAGATGTTTAACTCAACAATTTTAATATAATTTATCAATTGATCTAGAACTTCTAGACAAAAAAGCACATAAAAATGAATGACGAAATTTGTTCAATAAATGTCTCGACCAAGATTTTTCTCGTGCTTTCTTTTTTTCTTTAACCATATTCAGTTTGTCTCGATACATATAAAGTAATTTTTTGTCTAAATTAATTTTTTATACGCAAGAGTCAGATGTTGAAACGTAACCACTTACTTAACTACGGTAAATCTCTCATACAACTATAACCAAAAAAAGACAAATTATTTATCACTTTTATGTAAATATAAATCAATTTTTTGTCAAATATATATATATATAAATCAATTTAAATTCAACTTATTATTCGTAATTGTAATGTAATTGTATATAAATATAAGTCAATTTAAATTTATTTCACTTTTCGTGACTTAATCATAAATTTATACAAATATAAATCAGTTTATGTCACCAAACGTTAGTTGGTTAAGTGGTGATTGACGTTAGATTTGGTAGGGAAGACTACAATTCAATAATCCTTCGCAACTGAGTTCGAAAAGGAGCTGGAACCACTTGATATCAGAAGTGACCTCCGAGTCCGAAACACATTAAACTGATGGTGAAAATCCAAAAAAAAATCATGTCAAAACAGCCTGCCCTGATAACGAATATTAAAATGGGCCTTTTAATAAAAAAAATTCAAAAAATATACTATACGTTCCAAAAAATACGACGCTTTTTGGGTAAATCACAGAAATTAAGAAAGTTATATGTGATATTAAATGTGTTGACAATTAATTTTATTTTTACAAGTTTATCTTTTATGGGAGAGTATTAATTAATACTTTTACAAATCATTTATTAAGGGTATGGTGGAAGAAAAATAATAATAAATACACTTGAAAATTAAAAAGAGTTCTTATATTGGAGCAAATAAAAAATTGAAAATGTCTTATATTTTAAGACAATGTAGTAATTGTTTTGGTAATTAAAATATTTTATTCAAAACTTTTGTTCGAATCATATATTGCATGGATGTAATGAAAAACATCCTATCTAGATGAATCAAATCCTAATTCATTATATTGAGTAAGCAACTATAAACAATCATTAGCCCTATTATTTCTCCAGTTCTTATATGGACAACTAAAATTAATGTAGTGTATTCCAAACAATTGTTGAAGTTATTTTCAAAATGTTGAGTGTATAAATGTGTTTGTACTCCTCAACCTTTGAGCTTATTTTTGGAGACGAGATTCAAACTCATTTAATATGGTATTAGAGCCGAATTCAAGATTATAACGTGGAAATTGGACTTAGGCTCATGCTAAGTCTGACGATAGATATTGAAGTTGTTTGGAGTCTCATAATATTCAGGTTCCCACTATGTTAAATGTATAAATGTATTTGAACATCTCATTCTTTGATGTAAATTTTAAAGATGAGATCAAAACTCATTTAACAGAAATATCAAACACTTTGGTGGCGACATAGTTGGAACGAAAGGGTTGATGCTTTGCAAAATAATTTTTCTTAGAAAATAATAATATATTATAATCATCTCATATACGAAATTTAAACTCAATCATTCAAAGTTATAAAATTAAGTTTTCACCACCAAATCAAAGGACAAATATATAACTTTACTTACACATGTATATTTTATAATATTTTTCCTCAAACATTCTAAAAGCTTATCACTCATTATATTGTTTTTTAAATGAAAAAAAAAATAAAAACTTTTTAGGTTACAACGGCTTGAACAAACACACCATGCATATTTATCCCTCTAACGTGGAAACAACCTAATTTAGACCATATCATCCTTTTATTGTGTGGTAGTGGGAATTGGTTTGTTGGTTGATATGGTAATGTTAATGCAAATGATATGATATGAGAATTGCATGGATTTGGTTTCATTGGCTTAGTTTACTCGTTTCATTACTTGTGAGACGCGTCATTCAAATTGTTGCTAAGTAAAGTACAATTTGTTGACTGACTCAAATGGAGCACCCACAACTAATATAATTATTATAATTAAATTCTTACACTCATATGTACTCATTCTCTAAGTTGACTCTGACCAACGTATCTTATCTTAAGGGATGGTAAAAGTTTTAATTTGTAATAAAAACACGGTAGATTTAGTCAAAAAAAAGTAACATGGTAGATAAAAAGTCACTCAATAAATAAATAAAACAAAAAAAAAAAATGGAATTGGAATCCTTACATTGACTATGTATAGTAATTAATCGATGAACATGTTTGGTAACTCGGTCTTCTTAGATGCAATGCAAGACTCACAAGTTACTCAATCATCAATGGAAATTTATTTTTAGTCATGGTAATAACAACGATATATAACTAACAAAAATAAATTTGACCCCATTAATCCTTGTTGGAATATATAGTAGTATATTGAGATGAGATACTAAAATTGAGAGCCAAGTTATCATTAGTTTTGGATTGCTTTTAGGAGTATTTTCTAGTTTTTTTTTTCTTTTTCTAACTAAGATTAAAAATATTTCCAATAATTAATGTGGCATAAATATTGTGTATAATTTTAGTAATAGCCAATTTGATAAAATAAAAAATGAAAAATAGTAATCTTTCAATAAAATGGAGGCTTAAGCTTTGCTTCCACCGCGCAGGTGGATTTAAGTTGTTTAGGTAAGTGGCGCGCCACATGATATTGTTATTGTCGTCATTTTATTTAAATTCAGATCACTTCTCTTCATAATTGAATTCAGACTGTTCGGCTAGAAATGACTGTGAAGTTGTTGTTATTGTTTGTCATAGTAAATTGTTTGTTCGTAAATTTGATATCACATTGGCAACCGGATTTCTAACTAATATGGTAAAAATGTTGAAATTGTTACGTCGAATAACGTGATTAGGGTTCGTGTTGAGATATATCAAATTTGAGTTAAATTTTGGCGACATATAAGTGAGATGACTCATAAATGCAATGAGGTTTTGAGTGATGATCAGTGGCGGAGCTAGCAAAATTTTAAGGATGAGGCCGGAAAAAAATTATAAAAAGAAAATACAAATTATATGATTCATATCATATAGTCAAAATATTAAGTTGTTATAAGCACACAAATGTGATCGTAAAAAAAATTAAACTATATGGTTTAAAATACATTAAAAATGAAATACTACATTATTTAAAAATTATTTTTTAATACGTTGTCAAAATAAATTATATATTTTAAAGCACCTATAAATTATTAAATTAAACTACAAAAGATTAGAAGAAATGATTCAAAATAAAATTAGAAGAAAGATTTAAAGCATTAACAAAGAAAAAAATTTGACAGAACAGTCTAAGGGACTTAAAACCCCTGCAAACTAGGAAAAAATATGCAGAAACGCAAAACCGCCGCTAAATAGATAAGAACTGTTGTTAAATTACATAAAATCGCCGCTAAATTGTATACCTCAAAAAAATTATTTTTTTAAGGGGCGGGCTGCGGCCCTGCACTGCCCTACGGCAGCTCCGCCCCTGGTGATGATGTAGTGTCAAAGTCACTTGTATGGTTGTTCTAGGTTCAATGTGTTGATCTAATTCAGTGAGACTTTCATCATGGTCCAACAACTAGATCTTGAATTCTCCACTTATAATATGAGTTTCTAATGGCTTGTGTCATTTCGTCAATCTACTAAAAAAAATTATATAAATTAATTAAACTCTTGTTAAGAATGTGGAGTCATAGCTTAAGAGTTGAGGTTTGCACACATTTATAAAGGCTATTTATGCCATATCTCTAGCCAATGTGGGACTTCTAACACACCCCCTCACGTCCAGAACTGAACAAGTTGGAATGTGGAATCAACAATAACAGGTGCCCCAAATATGGGAGGTCCCCACAACAAATAAATCTAGGATAGACTCTGATACCATATTAGAATTTGGAAGACTTATACTCAACCACAAAAGTTAGCTTAAGAGCTGAGGTTTGCACACATTTATAAAGGCTATCTATGTCATATCTCTAATCAATGTGAAACTTCTAACACTTAGTTCGACACCTTCACTCAAATTAGACTTCAAAACCTCAATTGTGTATAAGAATTTTAATGATACTTATTATTTCGTCTATATATAAAATAAAATGAAAATTCCACATGCTTAAATTTATTTATTTTGTTGATGAGATCCACATGCTTAAATTTGTACTTATCACATGAAATGGTCTTTTGTAACAGTTGGAATTTAATTAGTAAAAAAATACGACTGCCGTACCATATGGCAAGACGAGATTTGAAAAAAAAAACGCAGTCAACCCCATTTGGTATAGTAGTGACGGACGCAAATTACTTTGTAAGAATTAGCCAAAACGAATAATATAAACTCTTAAACTTAAATTAATTAATTAATTAATTAATTAATATCGTCACACATATTGTCACAAAAAATATGCACCATCACACATGGCATGAGTTTGGTTAAACGGTTGAACAAATAAATTTTAATTGTGTATGCTTCACTTAGGATTCACCCATAAAATTTTAATGTTCACACAACTTTTGAACACACCATTTCAATAACATAAAATAAATAAATAAATCTTAGATTCGGTGTAACAAGACAGGTGGGAAAACAAATATGGTCGTTTGGGAAAGATGGAAAAACTTGTCAACTGAGTTACTAAGTCGGAAGGAAGAAATACACACTTTGTTTTTATTTGAAGAATAAATCAATTTTGTTTTAACATAACACACGTAATGGAAGCTTCCACTTATGAACCAAGTGGACCTTGCCATCACACACAAGACAGTTGGTGATTAACTCCTTTTAACAATATAATTGATGATTAAGGTTTTCACATTAGGGAGATTCAAGAGACGATATCTTTAGTTTACACAATACAGTTTGTAATTAAACTCCTTTTAACAATATAATTTGATGATTAGGGTTTTAGATTAGAGAGATTCAAGAGACATCTTTGCTCAATGATTCGATTTCTAGTTAATACGTATAAAAAAGTTGTATATAATTGACCGTAGATGATACTTTATTTTAAAAAAAATCACATATTAAATAGTAGGAATGGTTGCGTTCGATTTGGATCAAAATTTGAGATAAAAAAATTGATTATATGATTGAATAAAATCATTTTTGAAAAATTGTCAAGAAAAAAAACATTTTTGAAAAAGTAAACGTAGAAACTACTTGATATATTTTATTTTTTACTAAAAACTACTAGCTATATTAAGAGTAAAAATAAGTACGATTTTTTATTTATAATTGAGCCTTAAAGAGTACTAATGGTAAATAACATCAACCTATATATATGTTAACATTACAAAATAAGAAATATGAAGTTTGGAACATCTATAACTATTTATTATAAAGAGGATTTAAAATTCATTGTTGTTTTTCATCTTTTAATTTTACAATTCATTTAAATTATTTTATTAATAATCTTATTATCATTGTTTATCCAATCAAATAGCCTTTTTTATTTATTGTTTTTAATATTTATCCAATCAAATAACCATTTTTGGTGTAACAATTTTTTCTTTCAATTTTATCATTCTTTTTACCATCAAAATACTAATCTCTTTTAACGTCACATAATATTTGTACCTTCCAATGTTCGACAAATTGAATCTAATCGACTAGTTCAATTAATTTGATCGGGAGTTGGACCAAGCGTAGTCCAGATATCGTAACAAAAGAATCAGGAAAATCGAGAATAAGGATTACAGTTTTGGAAATTGAAAAAAAAAATTCAGTTTTTAGTTTTTACCTTATCAGTTTTTGTTTTTTGTATCCAAAAATTTCTACTTTCCTCTTTTGTTATCCAATAAAAGACTTATCTTTATTAAAGATTTAATATGTGTTTGTCATGGTAATTTTGTGTATTTGATATAAATGTACACGTTTTGATTTTATTAATTACTTAACTTTAAATGAATTACTTTATTATTTTTGAAACAAAATAAATTATTCCTTTCATTCCTTTTTATTTGTCGTTTTTGTCAATAAAATAAAATAGGAAGTAGGATATAATAGGTAAAATATAAGCCAAAACAACAAGTAAAAATAAACAAATATTTTTTTCTTCTAAAACGACAAGTAAAAAAGAAGGGAGTGAATACTTTTTAATACTTCTCTTACATGTATTCCTATTTATTTAGTATCGATTTCAATCAATTTAATAGTAGTTTAATCGGTCCATCCGACTAAACTATGACCTAAAAAACATATTATTCCAATTTTCAAAACATTATTTTCAATATTTTTACCAAAAAAATATATAATATTTTTTATTAAATAATTTAGTGATTAAAAATTTTACTCTTAAAATAATAAATCAGTAAGGTGATCGAGTTTGAAATCCAATCCTTATTTATAAAGTATATACAATATAATGTCTTACTAACTGAATCACGAGTAAAAAATGGGTAGCTCAATTGGGGGTGATGGGTAGCTCAATTGGTTAAGCTGACCAGTTGAGCTAATGATTAAGGAGCTGCTGGAGGTCCAAGGTTCGAATCCTGACAAAGGAGAAAAAAATGTATAATATACTAACAACTAACATTTGCCTATAAAAAAAACGAGTAAAAAGAAATACAAATATCTTTTTCAATAATTTCAAATCTTGAGTTTTTATGCTTTTTAGATACATAGAATGTTTGATGTATCTAGACTATATTATGAACTAGATACATCAAACATTCCATGTATTTAAAAAATAATTTTTTTCTTATAATAAGGACCGGAGGGGGAGGAAGTTTTAAGACCTAATCTCTTTATTTTTTTTTTGATTATTTTATTATTTATCATTATCAAAGACTTTTAGTCATGGTTAGACATCAACCACTCACCCACCTAAACCCACCACCATCTATTAATAACCCCTTTCCTCTCTTCTCTCTTCTCACAACCTTTCTACACCTTCACAATCCACAAAATCTTCAACAATTGTTCCAACAACAACAACAAAAACATCAAAAACATGTTTCTTAACTTAAGGTTCATGTTCCTAATCTCAATCATAACAACCTCAATCTTCACAACAACAACAACCTTAGCTCAAACAACATGTAAATCACAAACCTTCACAAACAATGCAAAATTCACAACTTGTCGTGATCTACCACATCTTACATCCTATCTTCACTGGACATACGATCAAACAACAGGAAAACTAGACATAGCATTCAGACACACAGGAATAACATCAACAGACAAATGGGTTGCATGGGCTATTAACAAAAACAGTGACCTTACATCTTCCATGACAGGTGCACAAGCTTTGGTTGCTATACCACAATCTAGTGGTTCACCTAAAGTTTATACTTCAGCTATTGCTAGTGCTAATACTCAATTATCTGAGAGTACTATTAGTTATACTCATTCGAATTTGAGTGCTACTTATTCTAAGAGTGAAGTTACAATTTTTGCTACTATAAATCTTCCTGCTGGTACTACTTCTTTGGTTCATCTTTGGCAAGATGGTTCTATGTCTGGTACTACACCTCAAGCTCATGATATGAGTAGTGCTAATACACAATCTAAGGAAAAATTGGATCTTCTTTCTGGGTCTAGTCAACAAGGATCAGGTGGTGGTTCACTTAGTAGAAGAAGAAATGTGAGTAATTCTTTCTATGAAAAATTGTGTTTTTTTTATGTAAAAAATTGTTCTTTGTTTGTTAAATATCATCTTAGATCAAAGGGTATATTTTTTTTTTTATATATAAATTGCAAATATTAAAATTCAATTTCATGATCAAAGGTTTTTTTTAATTGAGGTTATGATTGTGTATTGAGATCCATAATATTAGGAGAATCGTGATCCGTTGTTACTAGTAGTCTTAGCCTGTGTTTGGTATCACGGTGGATATGCAGAATTTCGTTGATCCACTGTGATTTTGCAGAAGCTATACTGGGTAGCTTTTGGAAAATCATGGTGGATAACCGGGATTCCAACATATCAGCCATGAGTCTGTGATACCGAACATACACTTAGTGTTGTTTGATTCTGGTTTGACAAAAATTGACTTTGAATGAATTGATTCTGATAAATTGATTTTAGTTAAAGAGGGGTTAAGATTGATGAATTGGTTATGTAAAATTGATTTTAGATAACCTTGATTGTGTTTATAACATACATGAAGAAGAAGAAAAAGGGGATGAATATGATTGTTGCGATCTTAGTCTACTAATGTTTTTGATGCTAGGGAACAAGAAGATTTTGTTATTTTTTCGGTTAATTGGAAATTGATTAAGGATGTTGATTATTTTCAGACCCATGGAGTGCTAAATGCAATGAGCTGGGGGGTCTTGATGCCGTTGGGAGCTGTAATTGCAAGGTACTTGAAGGTGTTCAAATCTGCAGACCCTGCTTGGTTTTACCTTCATGTTACCTGTCAAACAGCTGCCTACATAGTCGGTGTTGCTGGATGGGGTACCGGTCTCAAACTTGGTAGTGACTCAGTTGGTGTTACCTATTCAACTCATAGAGCACTTGGAATCACCCTCTTCTGCCTTGGAACCCTTCAGGTACGAGATTTGATGTTCACAAATTGGTTTTTTAGTGTATACAAGGTTGCGTTTCGGTCATTGATATTGCAGAGAATCACAGTCAAATTGATGCAACTTCATTTGTTTTCATGAATTGTTTCTTGAACTATAAACTACTAAAATCCAAGGTTTTAAACTGTGACTGCAGTATGGCTGATATGAAATTCAATCGTTGTTGTAGAAATATAAAAAAAAAACATTCATGTTGTGGCTCAGATTGCCGTGGCGAATGTTTTTTATTTTTCAAATTTTCTGATATGCCTCTTTTGAATGTTATGTTATGCATATGCTACTCATAATTATAATGAAATTGACAGAAACTTCTGCTATTTAATTGAATTCAGGTTTTCGCTCTACTATTGAGGCCAAACAAAGATCACAAAATCAGAGTCTACTGGAATTTTTACCATTGGGGTATCGGATACGCAACAATAATCATCAGCATCATCAACATCTTTAAAGGGTTTGATGCATTGGAGGTATCCGCAGGCGATCGTTACAATAACTGGAAGCACGCATACACCGGCATTATTGCATCTTTAGGAGGCATTGCTGTACTTCTAGAAGCTTACACATGGATCATTGTGATCAAGAGGAAAAAATCAAAGGACAAATTTTCACATGGTATGAATGGAACAAATGGTGTTAATGGATATGGTTCTAGGCCACAGCAGGTGTAGAATGAGATAGATTATTGATACTGGATTTTGGCTTATGAGTTTTATATATATGAGTTTTGGTGTTAGAACCTTTTTTGTATATTTTGTTGCATGAGTGTATGTAGTATACTCTTGGATTATGATTTTTAGATTATTCTTTCATAGGATAGTGAATTCCTGGAGTATAGTTTTCTCCATGCTATATTCCAGAGGATACTTTGTATCATTTACATACATATTTTGCATTTTTTATTTACTTTTTATCTTGCAGTTTTTCTCTAGCTTCTAGTTTCAAATTCCTCTTATTATTATGCGGACGACTAAAATACGCGACGAGTTATTATAAGTGGCATAGTAGCCTTGCTGCCATGATCCACTGAAATTTTGTTAATTCATCTTAGGTACTAAACTTATTTAGATCCATTATTAAAGGCACATGCACTTTGGTATCAAATTTGCATAAACAGCTCAAATGTTATATCAAATTAAATTTTTTGTAGACTTTCTAGAAGATGAACAGTTTGGATTGGTTGTACATTGACCAAGTCTCTATTGGAATCTTATGAATTGATTCCACCAAAAGGGACAGATGCATAATGCGTTGTGCTCTCTTTTTTTTTTTTTGACTCTTTTGATATTCCACACCACAATAGGAACATGATGTACTTTTTTTTTACCATCAATATCTGATTCACCGGATCAATTAATCTGATTCGAGGTGAATCTTGACATCAAATGATTTCAATTATTTAAATGTAGTTATAAAGAATCGAATTGTGGTCTTCTCTATCAAATTTAGCGCCAACCACCAGACTAATAACTAATTAATGTTTGGTTAGAAACATGGTTTCTTATTAACTCAGCAATAAATTTCAACTTTTTTCAAAAAGAAGAAATTCGATTTTTATTTGAGAATGAGATAGATAATAATACTTTCTTTTTCACACATCTTTCATAAAAAAATAGTTAAATTAGATTCAATCATTTGAATTTTAAAAAATATGGTTTTTAAAAAAATGTATCTATCATTTGAATTTTTCTTATCATTCTTAGATTAAATAAGATATTTTTTATAAATTATATTGAGAACGTTCTTTCTCACTTTTCTGTAATTTAATTATTATTAAAATAACCACCTTTGACCAATTATATATTTTTATACATATAATAATAATTTATAAATACATGCATGTATCATGTATGTATGTATGTACTATATGTAGTACGCCTATTTCTTTTGGACGTATGTATGTAGTACGACTTTTTTATTTATACTTTTGTACTATGATTTATTTTATATTTTTATTACATTTGTACTATGATTTATATTGTTGTACTTGTACCTACATCTATCATTTTCTGTATTTAATTAATTAATAATTCATTTTTTTTTGACACCATTAATTAATAATTCATGTTCCCCTCTTTTCAAGTGTTTGAAAAATGAAAACCAAAACTCACGCAAATAAGGATGCATTGCTAACAAAGAAAATGTATAAGTCTAGTTTTATTTTCTGACTTAGCTAGATTTCACCAACAATTTGGACTAACTTATTTATTTTTTTGGACGACAGACAAATTTGACTAACTTATGGCAAACTCATAGTGTAGTTGTTCAATTTTCAAAGGAGGTTTTGTTATACTAGCATCTAAAGTCAAATTTTAAATTTAAATTCAACCCTAAACCCAAGTAAACACCATGATATGTGGGTCCATTTAAGATGAGTTTCTAAGGTTTGGTTTGAGAGTTTGGAGGGGGCACAGGAGGAGAAAAAAAAAAGATATATTTATATTTTTAGAGAGACTTTTCTTATATTTTGGATCGGATGTAGTATAAAAGATTGTTAATACAGGACGGTAATGAATCAAAAACATGACGACTAGACCAAAAAAAGGCCGCTCTAGCTATAATGTAAGCAACCCTATTCGTTTGGCGCCTTATGAACTTCACATCAAAGCCGGGATCTGAAGACCAATATAAATGTTGGTGATAAATGAATAATAATAACTAATATATTTTTAATATTTAAAGTATTATCACAACATAAGTTGAATTTGAGGAATTTATCTAAATCCTCCTCTTATACAATTTTTTAGTTCCCCCTAAATCCTCCTCTTCTCCCTTCAAAACTCTCATAAGAGACCCTCAAATGGACATGACTAGTGTAGAACGGCACATAATACAAAAAAATTTAAAATTACTATAAATATATCTAAAAGAAAAAAGTTTATGTAATTAATAAACACTAGTTTATTTTATAGATCATAGTTTTCTTGATATATGACACATTTTCTAACTATATTATAATTTTAGGACATTGTTATAAAGTGAAGAAGAATAATTTATCACTCTACATGTTGAGTGTGTTGTGAAATAAACAAAAGTATACAATAATCACAAAAAATTAAAAAGACATACTAAAAAGGAGTTCAAACTTTAAAAAGTACAAATAGACAGCTAAATCAAATGAAATATATGATAAGATTATATGTATTGATAGGACAAATCACATTATTTAAAAACAAACTATAATTTTTTATAGGGTTAATAAGTTTTTACCCCCTTGTAATGTAGACAAGTTTTGTTTTACCCCTATAAAATTATTTTTTTTGGATTATGTGACCCCTACTTGTTCATATTTTTAATGAGACGATCAAATATTGGTCACAAACTTGTCAACGTCAACTAATTTATCAAGTTTAGTAGAAATGATAAGTTTTCTACTTAAGTTTGTATGATAGAATTTGATTCTATGAGTAATGACATGAAACTTGCCAAATGTCCCAAATTCTTCTAACTTTAAGATTATGCCAAAAGATTAGGCATAAAGAACTATAAAGGTTCACGAGAAAAGAACAAAAGAATAATAGCATAAGTAAAGATGGAAGCTTGTATGAAACTTCTCATAAACCATGTGAATGGATTTTATTCAAAGTGAGTTGCATCATCACCACGTGATGCTGATGTATTAATGAAAATTAGAGTAAGAATTTTGGAGTTGAGTTGCATCAACGTCTTTTTTAGAAGTTTTAAAGTGATTTATCATTGAATACTTCAAATAATTCACACAAAAATTAGTACCTATAAAACTACAATAATTTTATTGGATAGTTTAATATCCAAAATCGAGAGAGTTTTGATTATTTGAGAAAAAGTAAATGAGATTACAAAGACTAACTTGTATCACAATTTCTCTTAATAATTGATTAATAATAATATTAATGTTTTCAATTTTCACTCCAGTTGGTGGATATCCTGATCTCGACCGAAAAAACTTTTTTACTCCGTTTGGCGCAGAACATCAACAAGTGCATCCTTCAAGGAAGGGTTTGAAGCAGCAACACGCTGAGCTGTTATGTCAAATTCTGCACCAGACCTGAAACCAAACAAAAACATTAGATGTTAACGTTTGTATAAGATCTTCTCAACAAATCTATGAAGCTTCATGTTTTTTAGTTTTCTGTACTCATAGTAAATCCAACCATGATTGATAACATTATGTATTCATATATAATGGAGACACATGTAAAGAGTAAAATAGACTATGTACCTAACTATGCAAAGACTACCTAGAACCTTGTATGTATTTCACTTGGTTAAGAATAAAGGATCATATCTAAGTAAAGTTACTTACGGATCAAACACAACACCTCCAGCTTCTCTAACAATGACAGCACCACCTGCCACATCCCTGGAAAGAGAGACATGTATATTAATCACATAAATAGGGCAGGACCAATTAGCTTGTAGGCCTAAAGCAAGTGATAAAGTGAAGATTTAAGTAAAATCCAATATAGTTCAGACTTACAATAGAAAATAAGAAAAACATTAAGGCTTTGTTTGGCATAAAATAATGGATAGCGGATGAGTTTAGAGCAGGTAGCTGATTGAATTTGTAGTGTTAAGTAAAATTAGCAGTTGAACGAACTTATAATTAGATATGAGTGACATAAAAAATATATGTTTAATTAATTAGTATTTAATTTTTATCAGGTAAGATAACAGAGGTAAAATTGAAAGAAAAATGATAAGTTATAAGCTTTAAGCTATAAGCTCGTGAGAAGAAAATGTTACCAAACAAGTTTTTTTTTTATAAAATGAACTTATAAGCTATGAGGCATAAGCTCAAAATTTAGCATTGCCAAACAGAGCCTAAAAAGAATATGAAGCCTGTATGATTTGAACCTAAACCCTTTAATTAAAATTAGGGATCTTAAGTTTTAACCATTAGGCGAAAGGCCTTTTTAAACATAAGTTATTAGATACTACACATGTATACTAGGGAGGAATTTTTCTCACACCCTAAAATCACTTCAGATGTACACATCTGGAGAAAACTCAACTTTATGACGTCCAGATGTTTATTTCCGAACAATTTTTGTCCCTGAAAATACTCTTCAGGAGGTTTCTTGAGAAATGCAGGTGGCAAAAGTGGTTTTCTTATACTAAACTAAAATATTTGTGGGCCTAAAGCTCTTGCAGTACTTGCCCAATGGTTGGGCTGGCCCGGTAACATTATGATTCTTAGAATTGAGAGTCGAACTTAACTGAACCCTACAAAACCAACTTGTAAGGTGAAGATTGTCTCTACTTATAAATTCTTGTTCATGCCATCTCACTTCCGATGTGAGACTCTTTAACAATGATAATGACCAAAAAATTATGCATGAGAAATTCATACCATGGACCACCAAATCCAGCTTCATAGAATACATCTAGTCTTCCACATGCAATTCCACAAAGATTCAGAGCACATGAGCCACTCATTCTAATAGATCTCACCTGAAATATCCAAAGAGGGTAGTTATTATGACAGAGCAGTTATAGATCTTTAGTTTAGAAGATTCTATGGCATGTCATGGTTTTACCTTGTAAAGCAAGCTATTAATCCTATTGGTGGTGGCATCTAGTGTTTCCTTGTCACGTTTTGTTCCAGCCTGCTCTTTCAGAAGGGAAAAACTCAATGAATTTCAATTTTGCATTATTTCAAAATGCAACATATTTTTACATGTAAATCTGAACCAATGATCTTAATATTCCATGCCAAATTAGAAGTTCACCCAATATAAAAATCTGACGAATTGTATGTATCAGATTTGAATTGTATGTATCAGATTTGTATGTAATTAAGCACAATAATGTAGAAAAAAAAATACACGAACAATCGGTACAATCGGTCGGGATACAACTTAAAGTGGGATTTTTATTAACTGATCACATTATAACTAGTAAGGGAGAAAAGGCATATGATTGATTGCAAAGCTTATGAAATACGTATCTAGGAAGTAAGCTTAAAACTTGGAATATTTAAGTGGCACATAGCAATCAAGACAGAAAGAAGGCCTCGAATATATCTTCCAGAAGGTACTTTCAAATCATTTTAGACATCTAAATATGGAGTAGTACATAAAACTTCAAAATTCAATACGGGCAAGCTACAAATATGCCGGCAATTATAATATCAGTCACATAAATTTTACGAAATCAGAAATAGAGACTCTTTAGAGCAGGTTACTGCTTTACCAACTGAATTGGAAATATCAAGGCCATGACATGTTTAAATGGGTTATGCCGTATTAGTCATGACATATAATTATATAGCGTAAACATATACACTATCTATAGACATTTAAAATGATATACATCTACAGATGTAGTAATTCAAACACAAATTTGTTGAACAAGAATGTCAGATTTTAATAATGTCATAAGGATCATCTGCTTAATAGAAAGAGAAACTTATTTACAAGTCAAATTAGGTGTTAGACTAAATACAGAACATTAATAGAAATAAACTTATGTACAAGGCAAATTAGGTGTTAGACCAAATACATGACATTAACAAAATTTATTATTGTTCGTGTGTTTGGTTAACTGAAAGCATTATCCCCACATAGATGGTTATTCTACAAAGTAACACAGGTACATGACATGAACAGGGAGAGGAATACACTTCATTGATGGGAATGGAAATAAAAAATAAATATTGAATAGATTTCGCATAATTAATTATAGCAGACTTGACATACCTCAGTTGCAAGAAGAGAGTTCAACAATTCAGTTTGTGACGACACTGTGAAATTCAAGGAATAAGTATTAGTGTGTTACATCTATATCTATATTAATAACAAATGATCAAAAGATGAAAACAGAGAACACACCTTTTATAGGATTCCCATTCAAAAAAGCACCTTTTCCATGAACTGCAGTGAAAAGCTACATACGACAATCCCAAATTTCAATTTAGATACTGAGCAAGATAGAAACTTAAATTTAAATACCACAGAATTCCATGCTTATAATCCATATTGTATCATATTCCTAAATTAATTACTTCAATGTCAAGTCTCCAAAGTGGAGCTTTGGAGCAACGGTTGGAGCTACTCCCATAGGCTACAAGGGTTCTCAGAAAATCTTAATAGTTTTGTGCAACAATGTATAAAGCATTTTCAACAGGGAAGATTCCGCACCTCATTCAATATTGGATTGTACACAACACCAACTGTTGGAACTTTTCGAATTGTAAGACCAATAGAGACACAAACAAAGGGGAACCTACAGAATACAAATAATATAGTTATAGCCATTCAATATGTAAATATGAGTGTATATCACTAATCACCTGCAAATAAAATATCAGAATTGATGATTACCCGTGCACAAAGTTAGTAGTTCCATCGAGGGGATCAACAATCCATGTGGGATCATCTGTAAGTTCTGTAGTGCCAAAAGCAGCTGTGGTTTCTTCCCCAATGAACTAATAAGACCACAAATATAAATGAACTTCAGGAAATAAATACTGGCCGGTGGCAACAACATCCATCTAAAACACAATAATATCAATGGAGGAAGATCTAGGCGAACCTTATGAGTGGGATAAAGCTGCTTGAGATGATTAAATATTAGGTCTTCACATGCTTTATCAGTTTCGGTGACCAAATCAACCTGTGTACCACAGCAAAGAGAAAACATTGTAAGAAAAGAGCAATAATAATTTATTCTTTATAGGCTATGATAAATAATGCCCATATTTCAGTCAATTGCATTACCAACTTGAACTTCTTCACAAGAAGCGCCAACACTTCAGATTGAAGGTGTGTCTGGTGTCTAACACCCCACAACACGGACACATGGGGTTATATTCAACTACTTATATTTCCTCAAATTATTACTTAGTAAATGTGTCAGTGTCCTGCCCACTGACATCATTGTCCATGTCAGTACTTCGTAACTTAGTTCTACAAGGGATTCTTTGTATAAACAACTTATTTGCAGCTTATAGTACAAACACTTATCATGATAAGCGCTTATATATAATCTTACATAATCTATTTTTAAAACAAAGGATAAAATAAAGATAAATTGTTTTTATATATGCCACAAAATATTTTCATAAAAGCTATATTGGAGAACTTATGAAAATTGTCATTAGCTGTTTTCATAACTTCTCCCAAATAAACTCACAACACTTATGTCAGTAGATAAGCTCAAATAAGCCAATCTAAACACACCCATAATAGATTATACAAATGTCATATAAGCTACTATATGCATACAAGCTTATTAACTACAATTACCAACATTTTTTTGAACTGTGTTTTTGAACTGTGTTTTAGTGTGAGAATTTTGTATATTGAAAGCAAATTCCAAAAAAAATATTAAAAATCAAAGTCCAAACTTTTAGTCCCTATAAGCTATGCTCATTCTCAATTTGATCCCTACATGAAAATAGCTTTAAAACCAGTCATAATAAGTGAAATCCACACTAATTACAATAATATCGAAGAAAATTGAAAAATCAAAAGAAAATACGATTTAAAAATGCAGAACTGCTGTGAAGCACGGACACTCCGAGACGACATGACACCGACACTTGCAATTACATTGAATTATATTTTATTTGTATTGACGTGTTAGTGTCTGTGTCGTGTCCAGTGTGTGTCAGTGTCAGTGCTTCATAGTGTAGAAGAGAATGGGAAAGTACAAACCGATCCTTTGTGTTCGACGTGTTTGGTTTGGTAGAATCCTTTTCGAATAACCTGAAAAGAAAGAATTGATAAAGAATGAATAGTGTTATAGATGAAACGAGAAACGAAACGAAACGAGAAAGAGTTGAAATGCGAAAGAAAGAACTAACGTCACCAGCTTTATGAGCAGCGTCGATTGCAGATGCGAGTAATTGATTGGAATCTATAAAACACAGTTCAGTGGATCAGTCAGTAATTAGATCTTCTCACTATAATAAACTGAAACTATAGAGAGAGAGAGAGAGAGAGAGAGAGAGAGAGAGAGATACCATTGTTGTCAGCCATTTTGTTGAGGAATTGTAGAGAGAGAGAGAGAGAGACGGTACGGAAAGGAGATGATATGATATGGGAGAGGCTGTGCTTTGTTCTTTTTAGATACTTCCTTCTTTACTTTCGCGCACTAACAATGACACAACTCAACTTAAATAAACTAGGCTGCTTAACTATCATTTTCGTTGTTGTATGAACGCGAATTGTATCGATTTTTATTTTAAATAAGTTTTTGAATTAACTAAATTTTTTATTTCGTAAAAAAATTTGTATAAAAACTTAGAATTTTTCGTACGGATTTTAAATTTATGGATAAATAAACAAAAAATTTGATTGATTCAGAGACGTACTTAAAACAAAAATTAATATATGGACTAAAACCAAAAATTCGTTTACAGAACGAAAATGATAGTTAAACCACTGACATGTACACCATGTGTTGTTTAGAATAGAATATAATTTGGCACACAAGGGTATATTCCATTTTTATTGATTTTTTGCACCAAAAAAGAAATTTGTTGATTTTGGATTTAGAAATTTGATGTGACTAAAGAATATTACACTTTTTATATGATGTGAATACTACTCGTAATTTGGCACACTAACTAATCGTATATGGCATTGCGGCCACTCTGGAAATAACACGAAAAAGAAAAAAAATTAAAGATGAAGTGAAGAGAGAGAGAGAGAGGAACAATGTAGGTATGTTTGGTTTGACTTTAGGTAGAATTGTTTTTGATAGAACTGATTTTGGTAGAATTGATTTTATCAGAATTGATTTTGTTAAAATTGATTTATGTTTGGATACATTCAACTAAAAGTGAGCTGAATAGTAAATTTCAGTGTAAAAATCAATTCTAAAGCCAGAAGCTACAATTTCTAGCTTCAAGCGGAATCAATTCTAGAGGCAAAATCAATTCTACTTTACCGAAACCAAACATGTCAGAATCAATTCTACACGTCCAGAATCAATTCTAAGCTCTCCAGAATTGAAACCAAACATACACGTACTAATGTAGTATACTCAAGCAATGTCAGATGGAGCGGAACTAACTTGATAAAAATGTGATTCTTTGGTTCATTCAAAAAAAATCTGATAATAATGTGCATGGATCGACTCGAAGTTTAACTGATCATTACCGGATCAATACACATTAAATGTAGAAGCTTCATATTGATTCAATGGTAGTAGTGATTTACACAATATACAGGAAGAACTTACATAGAGGGAAAGTTTCTCTCTTTTTCAAAATAAAAATTATTTTTAAGTTACTCTCACACCAAGTGAACATAACATGACATAACTTTTAAAGAAAATTATGTAGCAACGCACTAGGGTCATTTTTTGAAAAGGTTGTGATTGTGATTATGATTCGTTGAAGATTATAGAGCACTTTGTACCATAATTCCGTAAAATGGCGAGTAACTTATTATGTTACATGCTACCGATAAGATTAAATTTTACCCGAGAAAAGGATGAAATCTTGTGCTCCTCCTTCGACGTTGCTCCATTGAAGACTCCAACAAAGTTGGGAACTAAGGTGGGTAATTTATTCCGATTGAAATGTAATTAATTCCCCATCCCTATATTGCTCAAATCTATCAAAATACATACCTACTTTTGTGTGAAGGAAAAATTGAAAAATTATTGATTTAAAATGACCAACATAAGAGAAATTGTTAGGACTTGAGCACGTTCAACTCAAAAGACTAGTCCGATAGATGGAAAAATTACTACCATATTAAACATTTTTATCTACTCAATGTGGAACTCCTAACGAAAACCAGTCGTGTACGCAAACATCATCGAAATACTGGCTTGGTAGGGGACCAAAGCAGATTCACAGGCTAGTGCAAGGTTACAAAAGCAGTAGAAAATCATCATACATAAGTATAAAAGGATGAGCCAAACAAATTTGCGAGGGTCAGATTATGGCATGACGTCAAACATTTTATAATTACATGCAGGCATGCAGCTAGGAATATGTTTATTACTACTGTCTAAACTTGTTTATTACTTTCTAAAGAATGGAAAGCCATAAACTGTATGTATCTCGGTTAAGCAATTTATTTATCTAATATTTTACAGGGCAGCGAGGCGATAGAATTACAGAATGGAAAGATTTAAATCTGAATAAAATGATAGTTGCATCTTTTAAATGATAGTTGCATCTAGACGACTAACATAGCTATTATAATACACAATTCATTAAGGTAAAATACCACATTGCAACTTGTCATTTAACTGTCTGCAACTCAAGCATACTCCTTAACCTTCAAGAGCAGCAATTTCCTGCATCACTTGGGCTTTGTCAGCTTCAAACTGTTCATCCTCTGCATAATTGCAACAAACATGTTATCATCGGAAAATATTTGATAAGATTAAAGCAACAACTAACTATTCAATAGACCGTATCACTTACCTTTATCGATTTTGAATTCATCCAATAGTCTCAGCATCTTACTTTTGTTTGCAACAAATATGCTGATAATATCAGCTGGTTTGTTCTGGTTAGCAGCAAATAGCTGTTTTGACAAGGAAACATCAATAAAAATATAAAATAGCTTTTTTCACAAGGAAACATCAATAACTGCACAGATCAAAATGTATGACAGAACTTAATTGTAATACCTTGAAAACATGAAATGCTTCTATCTGTATGCTTTTGCTTGACTCCTGCATAGTTAATCACCAATGACCCATTAAACAACCACATTGCACATATATATATAAATTCTTAATTTTCTTTTCTCCATTGATCATATTATCATCCAAAACTAAATTAAAAAGTGTTCGGTATTCAGATATTGATGCATAGAGACTTAGACAAACTGCAACTATAACAAGAATGGCGATGGGCTATATATTTTGGTGAAACTAATACACTATGATATAATAAAAACAGTAAAAGATAGAGGAAAGGAATACATGTTACACACAATAAAGGAAGTAGGGGGAAGCACACAATCAAGGCAAGATAAGTAATTTGCCATGTAATTAAGTTTTATGTAAAAGGACCATACTCTTAGAAGATTCATCAAAATCCTCAGGTTTTCTCTTGAGCTCACATATCGAGTCATTACAGCTGAATTTGAACGATCAAGTAACATATCTCCCAGCAACTGTAAACGAGAAAGAAATCAAACTCAGCAATTTTCTATGCATCACTGAAACATGAAACGATGTAATAAAAACTGCAGTAAAAGTACATATTAATTATAACATCAGATTGCACGGACCAATGTTCCACATTTTACAAGGGAAAAACAAAGGAAATCATTGCACTAATTATGTTATTGTTGACTAGCAGTGATGGGTTTTTTACATTTCAGTAACATGCATAAGTCAAACGTACTGCAAATGTAATAAACATACAAGCAACCAAATCAAATGTTCTACGGTTAAAAGTTAAATTTTCAGCTAGGAGAACCTCCAATTCCTAGAGATCTGCATGCTTGCTTTCCGAAATAGTCATATAATTTAGTAAGTTACAATTAAGACCAAATACAAATTCATGTAGCACCTTGACAGCTAGGCGCCTTGTAATATAATTGGAAGATTCCAACAGCTTAGAGTTATAATCTGCAAAAAACTGAAAATATATAAAGATGGTGAGTAACAGTTGATAAGTAACTGATGATACATAACCATTTCATTAAACCGGATACAAACATATTAAATAAAATAAACTGGAAAGTGTGTAACCAAAAAATAATTAAACAAACTGACAAGTGGGAGCGATAACTAGATGATTGTATGCAAGCAGATATTAATTTCAAAACATAACTCAAAAGAGTTAGCATGAAACTTTATTCCTGGATAAGCCAAATAAACATGAAAATGTGGTCAAATAACCAATGTAATTTGTAATGGTGATTAGTGGCCACAATATGCCTAATTAATAGAAAATGTGTTCCTCAGTCCAAGAAGAGTCATTTACCAAAAAGGATATTGTTACATATGTAACAGAAATCTACATTTAAAAGCAACAAAAATTTTTTAAAAGAAAAAGAAAAACTATATCACAGAGTATGCTATATAAATTGAAAGAATAGAGTTTAAACTAATAATAAGAATAGCATCTTTATAATATTATAATTATAAAATCCTGATCTAACTAATGCTAACATTAGCAACAAATTACAAACTCATAAGGCAATCAAGCATACCACCCATGCATGTTATCTAACAAAACAATATCAGAAGAAATAAATGGTTGCATTTCATTATACGAGTGTATATATCAATTAAAATTATAACATTAATTCTAAGGTTGAAGGGGACCTACCCATTCATAATTCTTAGAAAGGAAATCAGCAACAGTTGATTTATGCCGAGTCATGAGTTCCTGAAAGTGGAAAATAAATTATAACATTAATTCTGTTGCAAAATGTGCATGCCACAAAATAAGAAACAACGATCATAAATACTTTCAGATGATACCCACTTTAAAAGTTGCTGCAGCATCGGCAGCAATGTCGAAATTTGGAAGTTGAATATAATCAAAGAACATCTTCATATGAGGTGAGTTCAGAACATATCTGATACAAAACCATGAACTATTAGAGCATCACAAGAGGTGGGGAAAATTTATCATACCTAGACCCTTTAATCTTTTCTAATTCTCAATTTCAGTTTGTTTATATGACCTTCCTGCACATTACCCTTCTTATTCGGCATAAATCTCTAAGTGGTGCAATTACATGGAATTATAGGAACCAAAAGACTAGAAGGATTATGTTTCTAGCAGTCATCATTAAAATTTTAGAGCTTCATAGTACACATAACAAAAATAACACAAAATGGATTATCTGCTCTTTTTTACTTACTTTGCAACAATCTGGTGTCTTATACACTCCCTCAGCATCGCCCCATAGTGCAAAGCCATATCTGTGTTTACATAACTATAAAGAGACAATCGTCAGTAATGGCATGATGGAAACAATACCGAGCAAAGCATAATCTAGTGAAAAGCTCAATAAGAAACAAAGGAAATCAAACACATAGCAAGACAGACATGTGACAAAATTATATTTTACTTCAAATTCAGAAATCCAGTGATCAAGAACATGAGTCAACAAAATGAAAATAAACAAATCATGAGAGGATCACGTGATCAACTCAGAAAACTAAACACTCTTTGTTTTTCGGTTTTATCCCTTTCTTCTCCAGCAGGCACTAGTTTCTTTCATTTTGTCATTCAATTAGACACAACAGATGCTTCAGATTTTGTTAACTTATAACAATTTGTGGTTAAACCTCAATTTGCAAGAGTAAAATTAATATTTTAACAAAAAACAAATAAATCAAGTTAATCGATTGGTGATCTTGATTGCAATTTGGGGATCTTATTAAACCCATTTTGTATGGATTTGGTCCCATATTGTAAGTTAGGGATCTTGATCTCAACTCCGTCATTTATTAAACCAATATATTTTCAATAGCTGTTATGAGTATCAATTAGATACTGCAATCATTCAAGGTCGGATGAAGAAGAGAAAAAGGATAATAAATTGAGGGCATTTAATGTATTAATAATTTCATGGTAACAGAAATACGAAATGAGTGCTCTCGTCCTCGCACCAGCTGACACGCCTGTTCAGGCTTCATCTATATGACGGTGGCACAAAAGAAATTCTCGACTGCTGCGAGATGGTGTGCTCTTGCTAGTTGTTGCAAACGACGAGTGACAACAGGGCAAGACAAAAGAAAGAGTCACGTGACGCTTCTTGATTAATTATAATCTCTATTTGAAATATTTAAAATCTAACAATTCAATTGAACGGTCAAGATTTGGTGTCAATCTAAAGTTTGACACCTGGTATAAACTGATCATGACTCCAAGGACATAGATTATTATGTCTAATTAACAAAGGCGTTATTCCAATGGTTCGTGGGAAAATAAATGTATGTTTCCATCATTTGGTCAAGCAGAAGAGTACACCACATTAAATGCAAAGCTTACTAGAACAAAAATGATTAAGCAACCAAATTATTAATCCAACTATTTCTTACCCAAGAATCAAAACATCCATAAGATCCATATTTTTCTCCAGGTAATCAGATGCAATCAACTTAGACTGAACCGGTTGCCTTTGTAAATTTGCAACAACTTGAGTGGCATCTTTTCTGGCCTGCAAAAGTCCATAGTTTCAACTCTCAATTTTTACAAATACTAAACAATCGCAATACAGCGTAAAGATAAAATATCCATGTGTGATTCAAAACATCAATCGATGATGCAACAATGCTAACATCTTAGCAAGCATACACGTAAACCTAACGGTAGTTACAGTTTCAAATAAATAATAAAAAAACATGTTTATTGAACTGCAAATATCTAGGTCTCAAAATTCTTTAATACCTCCAAATTCAATTTTGGAATACACTTGATAAGCAGTCGCAACGTGTCCTCCTTAAAGAACTCCTGAGTCAACTGCGCACAAGCTTCGGAGACTGGTTCAGATTCACTGTTTCCATAAAGGATTGACTTCAGCTCCCGAATGTTTTTACATAGCTCGTTCATTTGCTGTAAAATGCATCACATAAACATAGTAAGCATCAAATAACAATAAGTGCCTTTACTGGCATATGTAGTCAGCTGTGGTTTACCAAACATTTACTCTCTCACAAAATCACAATCACATTTAAATTTAACATTGACATTGACATACAATACAAGTATAAGTTCCTAATGGCAAAACCAAGTTTGATCGATGAAGTTTTTTTGTAGCTTATAGTACACGTTATCATGATAAACGTTTATGTATAAGCTTAAATTAGTTATTTCTATAGCAAACGATAAAATAAGCCGCAAAAAAAACTTATGAAAATTTGTCGTCTCATCATTAGTTGTTTTCATAAGTTCTCCAAAACAGTCTCACAAAACGCGCGCCAATAGATAAGCTAAAATAAGCCAATTCAAACAGACGCTAAATAACATCTACAAGAAAATTGCAACGGTAAAACACGATCATCAACCACCAAATAATCGAAGTAATTATTCGAAACATATCACTGCCAACTACATCTACTAATTACATCTAACATATGCTCGTTGCAAATTGATGATTATATTATAACATGAATACAAAAATATTAAAAAATCATGTTAAATATATTTCAATTCACAAAATTCAAAAATTCGGAAGCTGAAAATGCACGAAATTGAATATTTCAATATTATTTCATCAATGATTAGCATAGAAATTACAGTGAGCTTATTCAATTATGATTAAAAATTCACGAAATAATTAAAAAAAAATACAAAAATTCGAAAATAAATAAATAAATTGCGATCTAAAGATATAATAGAAACAAACCTTTTCTTCGCGTTTGGTATCACGTGATTCGGTGATTCCATCGAAATAGAGAAGAAGATCTCTGGTATGACGAACAATATCAGTAGGAGTTCGTGGCTTTGGCTTGAAGAGACCCTTCATTTTCTCTGGTTAGGGTTTCTGATTCAGAGATGAAGATGAAGATGATGATGATATAACAAAGAGAGAGAGAGAGAGAGAGAGAGAGAGAGAGAGATTTTTTATTTTTTATTTTTGCAATATAATTATTATTAGTTTGTTGAATTATTTTTATTATTTCTATTTATAATTTAAGATTTTTATTATGAGAAAATGATTATTATGGATGAGGTTAATCATAAATCATAATCCAGAATGAAGATGCATTAGGATACGATTTTGTTATGAGATTAAGATTAGATTCAAGTTGATACTAGGTAGTACCAGAAAAATACAAATTTTAATTTTTTTTTTCTTTCTTATATGGTGAATTTATATCAACTATTTTTTATTATTATTATTATTATTATTATTATGTTATTAATACGAAGTTTCATCCTCATTGACAATGATTAACTTTTATCGAAAATATGTGAGTCATATAAAGTGGGTTCTTCCCTTTTAACCGAAGTTTTTGCACATACACGAGTCGAGCTAAGAATCGAACTCTTAATCATATGCTTAAGCGGACTAAATTTTTTACCAATTGAACCAATTCATTGTTGGTAATTTATATCAACTACTTTAAGTTCAGTAAAAAAGGAAAAAATTTAAATATTTACTGTTGCTAATATCGGATCATATGATGATTTGTGACCATAAAAAGGGAACTTATAGATGATTATTAAGGGTATAAGTATAACAATGAACTTTGTCAAAAAAAAAAGTATAACAATGAACTTGATTCAAAAAAAAGTATAACAATGAACATAGACATTATTTTGGGGAGTTTGTATAGATTTTATTTTTGACAAAGTTTTCATTTTATTTTTAAATTTGGTATTCGTCTAAAGACCGATTAATCTAATGAGACTAATTTTATTGTCCACTTGTTGAGACTCTATTTAAAGTTAGAGTTTTTATATTATATGGATTAGTACACCGAAACTGATCTTAGAGAGAATCAAATTTGAAACATTGTGAAGAGCACATCCAAATCAGAGTTTTTGCTAGTATAGATTTTATTTTTGACAAAGTTATAGATTAATTTTGAAAAAAATAAATAATTTTGACATTATTAATAATTAAATAATTCCCTTACCAAAAAAAATATTAAATAATTAAACCAATCAAATAGAAACAAGTTTTTCCATATGTAACCTAAAACAATTGTTATCTCATTCCAATAAGGGTTAGTACTCTTCGGATATTCCAGAGAGGGTGTGGTTGAAGTTCGATTATTATCTTAGGTATGGAGTAATTTTAAATCTTTAGGTCAGTTATTTCACTTATTTGGGGTGCCTCCAATTTAGCGAGGAGAACAATCATTGTGTTCGGCAGTAGATATCCATATCGACAAAAAAAAATATGGGTTAGTATTCTTTCAGTATCTTGATCAATTAACTACACTAATATATGTATATGAATGAAAAACATTAAACACATGATAATTGAATAAATAAAAAACTTAATTACAATAATATAATCTTCTACAAATTATATAGTTCCAACTTCCAATAAATTTAGGAAAATTTATCTGATCAATCTAACATAAGGAATTTTTTTTTTTTGACAAAGCTAACATAAGGAATTTAAATACTCATAGTTATAACAATCATATAAAAAACAATTAACCTACTTTCCCTAAATATCATACATTTGCCTAAGCCAAGTTAAAAACAAACCCTATTTTGGAGAGCAAGTTTGCAGTACTTGTTTCTACCTTATGACTTCGGATTGGCAAAATGAGGTCTGGGTAGAGAGAAATCGTGCTCGCATTGAAGCAACAAATTTTGTTATTTTTCAACTTCATGTTCTTATATTGTAAGCATGTATACTTTGTTGATTTCATTATTGGTTGTTAGCATCTTCCCTACATCACATTAAAAGTCTCTTGTATCTCTATTTAATTATAGTGAAATAATTTCTTTAGTCACGCCCCGTGATTTGTACCCTTACATTGATAGATTTTTATTCATTTGATCATTTGATCATCTGTGTTAATGGTTGTAAGGTTATAGATGTAACAAATATTTTTTCACACTAACTAAGACATTGAGCTTAATTAAGTTGTTAATGAACTTCAACAAAGAACAAATTTTACGAGAAGTTACCCAAGAGTTAAAACCAATAAAAAGAATTCACACCGCTAATTTTTTGAGATACTTCTTAATTAAAAGATTATTATATTGTTCAACTATGAAATACTCGGTTAAAAACTTACATCAAAGAAAGTGAATTTCCGTTTTAAGAAAGGTGATAAATGTGTTGATTGATTTGCTATAGAAACACTCTTCTACCAAATATTTGGAGGTATTGTTGTCCTCTAGTTTCTCAATTCATTCAACAATATAACCATAGTCTTCTTCTTTTTTATCAATAATTATTATTATTTATTCTCCTAATCTGACATTTACCAACTTTCTTACTTTTGGTTTACATTAAGTAAAGGGTGACTACTCTCTCCGTTTTATAATAAGTGTTGTTTTTGCTCAATACACACAAATTAAGAAATATAATGATTATGTTGAAAAATATGACGATTTGATTATAATACCCTTGCTACAAGTTGAGATGAAAAATAACTTTATGTCATTGGAACAAGTAGTATTAAGCAAATTAGTATGCTTTTTGCTGATATCACATTTTCCAATGTTAGTACACCTCCAAATTCCATAAAGAAAGAATACTTTTACAATGCTAAAGTTGGGGAAAAAAAGCAATTGTGCATCGAAAACTTTTACTTACAATGTTGGTTTTGCTATAAAAAAAGTTTAATGGGACAGTTTGTTGTCTATTTATCAATTATTTATATGTAATTATCTATTTATATATAATTTTATAATTGTGCATTGAAAAATGAGAACAACACTCATTTTAAAATAAACTTTTTTTTTTATCTAAAACAACACTTATTTTAAAACAAAGAGAATAATAATTTTGATTATATCGTAATGTGGCTTCCTTTGTTTCATCAATTTAAACATAGATGAGTTGTACATGTGTGCTCCACTAAAACATTAGTTGTGTGATTGTTTGTTCCATCACAAACATGAATTGAAAGAAAAATGTTGATATGCATGACTCAATTAGGCCACTAGGGCCGTGGCTCAACCAATAAGGTTCTTTTGTGCTTCCCCTTCACATGTTTGTGTAGCTACTAGCTAGTAGCAGTATCTATTTACCTAATTAATGTCCAACCCATATTCAAGCACATAAAATAATACTCCCTCCGTCCCAAAATATAAGCAAATTTGACTTTTTAGGTACATTTGACTATTGATGTATCTAGCTCATATTATGAATCAAATACATCAATAGTCAAATATACCAAACAAGTCAAATTTGCTTACATTTTGAACGGAGGGTAAAATTTATGTAATCGTATAAATTTAGTTTAGCCACCAATTAGATTTGAGTTTGGCAGATGTATGGACTTAGACCATCTCCAATGGTGAGTGCTTATCATATAATACCTAATAAAAACCAGTACTTATTAAGTACTACCATTGGAGCACATACAAAAATGGTACCTATTAAGTACCTATGCTTAAATAAGCACTCTCTCTTTCATAGTACTTAATGGGTCCCACACATTTTAATATATTATTTTATTTTCCACCACACTTTAATATATTAAATTAAATGATATATAGTTATTAGTGGGACCCCTTAAGAACTTTTTAAAGAGGTGTTGGGTTGGAGGAAGTGAGTGCTTATTAGGTACTATTATTAAAAAATTATAAATAAATGATGTGTACAAGTGGGGCCCTATAAGTACTCAAAAATGGGATTCTCTATTGGAGATGGTCTTAGACTGTCTTAACGCATTGAATCAGAGTTCAAATAAGGATCTATGATGGCTGACTAAGTAAGATTGATTGGTAGAATGAGATTGATAGGTAATATACCAAAAAACACACGTGGGTCTTGTTTCTCCTGTTTTTTTATCCTTATTAAGCAAAATACAAAAACATGATTCTCAATTAAAAATAAAAATTAAACATGTGTCAAAAAACAAAAAAATTAAACATTTTTACCCCTGCATTGTGTATTCTTCGATTCTTCTCTTGTTTTGTATTTGCGTCTCTCTTTCTCTTTCTCTTTCTCTTTCTCTTTCTCTTTCTCACAAAGGTCAGAGGTTAATTTTCATAATCCCGCGCGTTCCTTCACAAAGATCAGAGATTAATTTTCTCATTAATCTTCCATAAATTATTAATTAATCACATACTAATCAATTGTGAACAGATCCCCCAATCCGTTGGATTCATTTCCTCCGTTATGTCTTCCTCAATCGGACGGCACATCTCTCTGATATATGGACCAATTAGATTTGAGTTTGGCAGATGTATGGACTTAGACTCTCTTAACGTGTTGAATTAAAGTTTAAATTTTGATTGAAAAAAATGTTCATATTTAAATGACTATAATGTGTCTCGAATAAGATTACTTTAAGAATGAAAAGAAAAAATTTTAAATATGTTGTTGCAAGTTTAAATTAGTTTATTACATATGCCAATATCAAAATTATTAGGTTTTCATAAAAAACAATGAAAATAATCAAAATTAGCCGAGTTTTCAAGGATTGAGATCATCATAATCATAAAAAGCTTGAAACTTAAATAATACTCCTATATTAGGTTTTCATAATGGAGTTTGTATGTTTTACAAAACTATTTGTCCTCTAAAATATAATGTTTATTAATGTTATTAATTCTTATTTCTTAGATGTCATTCATCATTTATCATTTATCATCCAATATATCAAAAACGATGTCATTCATTATTCGTACATCATAAGCTCTGAAAATAAAAAAATTGTAAAATGATACAAATAAAAAATAGGCTTAAATATTGTTTTGGTCTCTTAACTATTTTTGAGGTTTTATTTTGATCCCTTAATTAATATTTATTCAGTCTAGATCCCTTAATTTTATTTCTGTTAAACAATTTGGTCCAAATAAATAGTTTTATTGAAAAAATGTTAGTTTCTTAACAACGTGACACTACTCATTTCTTCCTTCCGAAAAATTCTCTTTAGCCCCCCTTACAATTCTCTTTTCCCCCCCTAACTACCTTTTTTGCCCTTAGGGGGTATTTCAACCAAATTCGGGACGTAGAACCTGAAATGCATTTCGGGATCTACGTCACGAAATGAGTTATTTTTCACCCAGAAATCATTTCAGTATCGATACTGAACTTTTCAGTATCGATACTGAACTTAAAAACTTGGCCTGCATCCCAAAAACTCACCCAGAAATCATTTCAGTATGGATGCTGAACTTTTCAGCATCGATACTGATCCCCAGAAATCATTTCAGTATCGATACTGAACTTTTCAGTATCGAAGTTCAGTATCGATACTGAACTTAAAAACTTGGCCTGCATCCCAAAAACTCACCCAGAAATCATTTCAGTATGGATGCTGAACTTTTCAGCATCGATACTGAACTTAAAAATTGTATCTGTACCCCCCAAAACTCCCCAAAAATTCGGGACGTAGATCCCATTCGGGATCTACGTCACGAAATGAGTTATTTTTCACCCAGAAATCATTTCAGCATCGATACTGAACTTTTCAGTATCAATATTGAACTTAAAAACTTGCATCCCAAAAACTCACCCAGAAATCATTTCAGTATGGATGCTGAACTTTTCAGCATCGATACTGATCCCCAGAAATCATTTCAGTATCGATGCTGAACTTTTCAGTATCGATACTGAACTTAAAAACTTGGCCTGCATCCCTAAAACTCACCCAGAAATCATTTCAATATGGATGCTGAACTTTTCAGTATCGATACTGAACTTAAAAATTGTACCTGTACCCCCTTAAAACTCCCCAGAAATCATTTCAGTATCGATGCTGAACTTTTCAGTATCGATACTGAACTTAAAAACTTGGGGGTGTAATCAAATTCGGGACGTATCTCCCGAAGTGCACTTCGTGAGATGCGTCTCGAATTTAGGGATTTTAGGGGGGTTAAAGTCAAGGATATTTTAGGATTTTAGGGGGGTTAAAAAGAAGTGTGGGGGGGTTAGAGAGAATTTTTCCTTCCTTCCATTTTCATCAACATCTTCGACAATGACCCACTTTTTTTTTTTTAAACAATCAAAACTCATTTTCATTCTTCCAATCTTCTTCATCTTGCATTCTTTTTTTCAATTTCCCTCACAACTAAACCTATTTTTCAATCCAAGTTAGACCATTTTCACCACCACCACCAACAACAAACCCAAAAATTCAACAAAAAAAGAGTTTAAACTTAAAAAAACCTCTCCATCTTCAATTTTGATATCAAAAAAATCTCAAATTAAAACTTTTTAAGTTTTAAATATTTATGTGTTAAGAACTGATCTAACATAATGTTTATGAGTTTCCTCATTTTGCAATACCATCATTTCTAATGGTTATTTTTTTCAATGGTAGAAAAGAGAGAAGATTGAATATTTTCATGAAACGGTAAATCCGAAAGAAATAATGGGAATTTCTACAACTTTTGGGTTGGGTAGATTTAGTGAAGGGAAAGTGATGAACTGATGATAATTGATACTTTTTTTCTCGAATTTTCTCAGTTTTTCGGGTTTGATTTTAAGGTTTTTCTTTGAAGAAGATGAAGAAGTTGTAAGGAAGAAGATGAAGAAAATGAGAATAAAGTTAGCCGGTCATGGTTGATTATTAGATAACATAACATAAACCTACATGATTTAATGGTTATCTTTTTAACAAAAAAATTTAATGGTTAAAATTAAAACGATTAATGAATTTTATGGTCGACCACCTATAACATTGGTACATCTTATACATTTAGAGTTAAATTTTAACGAAGATGACCTTTTTGATTGACTTAGATAAACTTAAGCTAGGGACCATAGGTGGAGTTCAACATCAAAATTAAAATACAGCTATATATATAAAATTAAGTTCATAAGTTCAATATCAAATAACAAAGTACATGATGACTGTATTTTATATGACAATTTAGAAGTAATTTTATAAGTTATTTTTAGTTTTAAGTAGAAGTTACATGGTTAATTCCTAAAAGATTTAGCACAAGTGAAGAAAATCAAGAGTTTGAAGAAAAGTTGAAGAACAAGCAAAAAAATGAAGAAAATTATTCAAGTGTTTTTGGTTATGGGAAAATCGCCCCATGATTTGAGGCAATCACCCCATGATTCGGAGTGAAAAATTGAAGCTTGCATTATGTGAAAATCGCCCCCACGATGGGGAAAAGTATGGGGCGATGGCGCGAGAAAAATATTTTATTTTGCTATTTTTGCTGAAAGCTATATATAAAGGTTTTTGTCAGAAATAAGGATTACCATTTTTTAGAGAGAAAAAAACCCTATCAAGCACTGAAGAAACATACTTCCAAATGATTCAACATTCACGGAATCATCGATTCAAGTTGTTCATGCTATTTCATGTATAATCTTCACAACTTTTTTGTTATGTCTATTATTATGAGTAGCTAATTCTCTTAGATTAGAGATTGTATGATGAGTTCTGTTTATTAATGCTTATTAATTAATGTTTTTTTTTTGTAAACCAAAGGTATCCTCCGCGCGCAACTGCAGAGACTAATCCCTTCGAGGTAACTGAGATCTATTTAAGGGGTTGACCTCTCCCAACAAATACTTCTCCATACACACTAATGCTTATTTTATCAATACTACTAAAATTAAATCCCAATTATTTTTTCCCTTGAATCACCAATACACAATCCTTAATAAATTGAAATATATACTTACATAAAATATAGAAATGAAAAAATTGTGTGAATTTTTATGGATTAAACTCAATAAATGGATAATAATATAACCATTAGTTCGGTTCATCGGTTTCTAAAAACAAAATCTGAGAATCAAACCAAACCACATCGGTGTTTAATTGATCCGTTTCAGTTTGTCATCAAAACCATAAAAATTAGGTTTTTTTGGGTTAGATTATCGGTTTAATTGATTTTTTTTATCCGCTTACACTCGTAGATTAGATATGACAACAGGGCGGGGCATTAGAAAAAAATCCCAAATTCACAACACAACAAATTTCAAGAAAATAACCCCAAATGCCAGAAAATTAATAACTAAATTATAGTTTCATCTTGCTAAATCAAAACCTTATTATAATCCAAATTCTAAGCTACATAAGCACAGTTCATAACAATTTTACATTAACATAACAAACAAACTCACACAAAATCAAATAAGAGGTTTAAACGAAGTAAGTTCCCTGGAATGAAGCCAAAGTCTCTCCCAAACAACGGCTTCATAATTCTTAGTAACAGATCCATCTTTCGCCGACAAAACAAGACGATAATTTTCACCAGCAACAACCTGTGTCTCACCTTTGATTATTTTCACCAAATTCAATTTCGCACCAGATTGTTTATTGTACTCTGTTACCGCGAATTTCGCGATTTCTGCCACATGTGGGTCTTTTATGTTCTCGATTGGGTTGAATCCACCGACAACAGGATCTTCCATCATAGCTTCGGAGATTTTATTTTGAACAGACAAAGCTTCGGAGATTACTGATATGGATAGAATGAGAAGAACAGAGAGTGCAACAACGTTGTGAAGTTTCCTCATGTTGGTGAAATATTTGATAATGTGTGTGGTGCAATTTATAACCGGTTAAGTTGGAAAATGCTAGATATCCCGAAAAAAATAGCACCGAATGATTCCCGAAATGACGTGTCAACTTGCGTGGAATTAATTTTTTTCGAAGCAACCAAACCACCTCAGCGCAAGCTCTATTCAATTCATCTCTTCAGATATTATTTATTTGCTTTGACTTCATCTCTCTAGAAGATATCTATTTGTCTCCACTGTGTATTTGTTCCTCCCATCTCCATTGTGTGTGACTGTCTCCTCATTCATTTGCTTTGTCACCGTCGTTCATTTGTTGTCGGCTTGTTGCTCATTGTTCTTTCTTTTGCCACCGTGGTTCCTTTGCCTTTGTTTGTCGTCGCCGTTATTTGCCGCCGTCGTTCCTTTGTCTTCCTTAATATTGTTATGTGCAAATTGAGTAATTTTGCATTGCTAATTGAATTGGTAAGTTGCATTATATTCAATTTAGGAAGGGAAGCTAAGCACTAAAGACTGTTCTTTTAAGTTCCAGAAATTACCATAAACAAGATCAAGTGATTTAGCAATGTTTTTGGATTTGTTTCATTGTCCATTGATAACAAACAACAAGGAAGTTTGCGGTTGATTTTCTGGGTTTTTTCTGCTATGTGTATGTTGTCGATTTTATGGCTGTTTTGTTGTCTTCAATTGTTTTGTATGTAGTTATAATTATTTGTGGTGATTTTTATCAATGTTAGCACTTGGCGGTGGCAAAGACAATTTTTGGTGGTGGTTTTTATTAATTTTTTATTATTTATATGTCAAAAAAGAACCCACACATCATGTGCTCCACGTTCTTAATATATAAGGAAAAAAGATTTTTTATTAATTGCCACATATGTATTCGGGAAAATTCGGGAAAGGAAATTCGGTACATATAGCATCACTGGGTTAAGTTATACTCATTAGTGTGGAAATATTAGATTAAATTAAGATTTAAGAGTACTATTAAATTAATTAAATTAAATAATAGTAGGTTAAATTATACTCATAAGTCATGAGTCTGACATGTCAAAATATTAAAGGCTTAAGAGCATTAATAGGGTCGTGTCTTATTGTCATGTCATACTATTGTGTTAGAGTAGTTGGGATATTTGTTTTGATTTGTTGTTGTAATATTTGGATACATTTCTATTTTGTACCATCGTATCATTTCAATTTTGCTGCAGTTTTTTTTAATTAAAATAAATACAAAATGAAATTTTCAACTTTAAAAATATAAATTAGAATTATATTGTGAATTTTGTGGAGCTCATGTTAAAGATTTAGACGGTTGATATAAATATTTAGAAAAATAAAATTGACTAGTTTAAATAGTTTTTTTTTGTTGACAAAGATTGATTGAAATAGTTTAAAAGTACAAAGTAATATGTGGAGCCCATTTATACCACCGACTTAAGTGACATAGATATGGGTGCTCTAAGTCTGACCTATAGCATGAGGTTTGACGTTTAGAAAGCCTAGTACGACTTCTTAACCACTTTAAAAGACTATTTCATATGAATTTTTTTAAAGTACGTAATTATATATTTATTTAAATAGACTAATGAACCAATTCTTTTTCTTATTTTTTATAATAGACTAATTAATAAACTAATTCACTGTTGAGATTAAAGAGCTTTTGATATTTCACATCATACTTTAGAGAATTTAAATATATATATATATATATATATATATATATATATATATATATCATATTTCAATTCTAATTTATAATAATACATTTATATATGTAAAAAATAAATTCATCATAAAGTTTGTAGAATTAAAATTTAGTTCAAAATTAAATATTTAATATTAAATGATAAAGTAATTAGTATTTAGAATTATATTGAGTAAAAGTGATTTATTATTTCATGTACTTTTTCTTTTACCTCTGTATTTAGATTGAAAAACTTAGAAGGTATGGTTGAGCGGTTGGAACTCATCCTCCATTAACTAAGGATCGGGTGTTCGATCATCTCCTTGAATATTAAACATCTTTAAATCTCTAGGCCAACTGTCTCATCCTTTAAGGTGCCTCTAATCTAGCGAGGAGAATAATCACTGTATTCGGCGATGGATATCCTAGTTTCGATCAAAAGAAAAAAAAAACCGTCTTAGTAGACTTAAAAGACTTTTGCAATGGCCCGTAAGTAAGAAAAATGTTAACTAAGGGAAATATTAACATGTGCCCTTAAGGTACATTTTAAGCTACGTAATATAGAATTTTTGTCGTAAAAATTGTGCATTCAATTTTTTAGAAGTTTACATGTTGATATTTCCAACGCAAAATTGCTACTTTTGAATTCTTTAACAAGTGGCCTTATCTTAAATTATTTCAAAGATTATTATAAAATTTTAAACATAGATTCAAGCAAAAGATTATAATTAAAACTTAACATCAATGATTTGCAAAGTGAGAAAATGAATAGAAATGCAAATCTGAAACTAGGTGAGAAAAATTGATTTTCTCAAAAAAATAAGTCAAAATTTTCCTTCAAAGTGGATACCAATTTTGTTCTAACACCATTTAAGAAACATGACATCCATAAAAATAAGAGAGAATGACTTAAAATGGTATTGTATTAAATATGGTCAAAGTGCTACAAAATGAAAAAAATTACCTATTAATGGGTTGAATACATCTACATATACTACTAAGTACTAATAACGTACATTTTATACTTACTTAGCATCCAGAACGAGCCGGCCCTAGAGAAAAAGCTTCCTTCTTGCTCTCTCCTTCTTCTTTGATCATAGAGGGGGTAATTTTAGGCTTTTTTATGCCCTAAAATCACCCCTTTATATTTGTTTGTTATTCTTTTTTAATATAAATAAGTGGTTTTCATATATACCACATTTCTTGTGTGTTTTTTGTCGATTTTGCTGTCTTAGTACGGTGTTGCGTTATTCGTCGTCTTGTGCGGCGTTGTGTTGTTCGTCGTCTTATGCGGCGTTTTTTTTATTTCCCGTATTGTTGCGGTGTTCATTTGATTCATTTTGGAAGATCGACTTCAGTCCATTGCAGATTCAACCAATGATTAGTGCATCAACGTTACAAATCCGGAGACATGAATATTCCGGTGACTTTAGTTTTATCATTTTATTTGTAGTAGGCATTTTGCCGTTGTATGCTATTAACTTGGATGCTGTGAGTTTGTTTGCAGATTCATCCTTTACGTTTTTAGCTATGTTGAATGTGATTATATCTGATGTATTCTATCAATTTGAATGAATGAATATCATTTGATTTTGTCAAAAAAAAAAAGTACTAATAAATAGTAGTATTTTTTATTCAAAGTTATTTTTTATTTATTGTTTTTTGGGAACAAAATGAATTTGGGGATAAAAAATGCAACAAAAATCAAAATAGGAGGCTGAATGTTTGATTGTAAAATGGGAGACCAAAATTGCAACAAAAATCAAAATAGAGGTTAGAATATTTGATTTTGAAATGGGAAGACCAAAATTGCAAAACATATAAAATAAAATAAGGGAGCTAAAAGTATAATTAAACTTAGATTATAGCTTCATCTTGCTAAATAAAAGCCTTATTATAATCCAAATTCCAAACTACGTACATAAGCACAGTTCATAACAATTTTACAATAACAGAACAAATAAACTCACACAAAATCAATTAAGAGGTTTAAACGAAGTAAGTTCCTTGGAATGAAGCCAAAGTCTCTCCCAAACAACGGCTTCATAATTCTTAGTAACAGATCCATCTTTCGCCGACAAAACAAGACGATAATTTTCACCAGCAACAACCTGTGTCTCACCTTTGATTATTTTCACCCAATTCAATTTCGCACCGGATTGTTTATTGTACTCTGTTACCGCGAATTTCGCGATCTCTGCCACGGGTGGTTCATTGATGTTCTTGATTGAGGTCCATCCACCGTCATCAAAATCTTTCATCATATCTTCGGAGATTTTATTTTGAACAGACAAAGCTTCGGAGATTACCGATATGGATAGAATGAGAAGAACAGAGATTGCAACGTTGTGAAGTTTCTTCATGTTGGTGAAATATTTGATAATGTGTGTGGTGTCCGGTGCAATTTATAACTGGTAGGTTACGTTATATGTCAGGGGGAGTGGATATGTGGTAGCTCAACTGATTAAACTAGTTGAGAAGTAGGAGTCTGACATGTCAAAATATTAAAGGCTTAAGAACATCAATAGCAGTCGTGTCTTATTGCCATGTGATACCATTGTGTCAGAATAGTTGAGATATTTGCTTTGATTTGCTGTGATAATACTTGGATACGTTTCCATTTGTATTTTGTTGTAGTCTTTTTAATTAAAATAAATATAAAATGAAATTTTCAACCTAAAAAATATAAATTAGAATTATATTGTGAATTTTGTAGAGTCTATATTAAAGATTTGAATAAGTGGTATGAATATTTAGAAAATAAATTTGAGTAGTTTAAATATTAGAAAATATAAAGTAATATAATATATTATGTAAGACCTATTTATACACCTGCATGAGTGACATAGACGTGAGTGCTCTTTGAGCATAGTCTGAGGTCTGACGTTTAGAAAGCCTAGTTTGACTTGTTAACCGGTTTAAAAGCTTATTTTATATGAATTTTTTTAAAACAAGTAATTATATTTTTATTTAAATAGACTATAAAATGAACTAATTCACTATTGAGATTAAACTCTCTTTTGATATTTCACATTATGCTTTAGACAATTTAACTATATATACATCATATTTCAATTCTAATTTATAATAATACATTTATATATGTAAAAAAGGCTTAAACGTCCTTTTTTGGTCCATGTATGTACATCCAATTTTAGTTTTAGTCATTGTATGTGATTTTATGCCAAAATAGTCTCTGTATCATACATTTTTGTTTGCCTTTAGTCCTTGCCATTAAATTCTGTCCAATTTGTTCCAAGTGGCAAACGTGTCATGTGGCTAACTAATGTTACAAAATTAACCCATATGAACTCTAAATTCCCAAATTAATCAAAAATCTCTTCTCTTCTCTCAAAATTTCCAAAATCACTTCATCCTTCTAATTTTTTTGAATAAGCAAAAGTTTATTGATAGGGGTTCTTTGCACAAGAAGTACAAAAAGAAACCACAAGAAAAGAGAAACAAACATTACAACCAGGCCAAGCATTGCTGCCCCCAAGCTTCAACAAACAGTAGAAAAAACAAAACCCCTCCCAAATAGATGGAGAAGCTGATACACAGAAAAAGCAAAAAGAAAAACCATTATCTTAATAAGCAAAGAATTGGTTCCTGTATCCATTCATAGAGCAGACATGATGGAGCTTGTAATTTCCCAATCCACCAATGCCATGACCTTTGTTTGATCTCTGCTACAATACCTGCTAAGTCGTTAGTGCCGTTCTCAAACACTGTTATTTCTGTGCAACCACAAGGATGACCAAATTGTTGCGTTCCAGTTCTGTTTGGTTATTTGCTTCTAATGATGAAGTTAAAGCACATAAACACAAAACGACGAAGAAACAACAACAACAATAGAGTGCGTTGGAGCAAAATACTTAACAGCAATGGCGTTTTGCTTAAGTTCTTGTTCGAGATTAAGGTTATGGAGAAGAAAAGGACGAAGATATTTTGAGATTTTTGAGAAAAGAGAAGAGATTTTTGATCAGTTTGGGGATTTAAATGGTTCTAAACAATTTTGCAATCACTTTAATATTTTTTTGATTTTAGTCCCTCCTTCCATTATTAATCCAATTTTTTTTTGATCATTTTCAGTTTTAGTCCCTCTATCTTAGTTACGTCAACATGGCCAAGTGGCAAAACGTTTGCCATTTGGACCAAATTGGACAGAAGGGACTAAAGGCAAACAAAAATGTACCATACGTGAACTATTTTGGAATAAAATCACATACAGGGACTAAAACCAAAATTGGGTGTACATACAACGACCAAAATAAATGACGTTTAAGCTTTTAAAAAATTAAGACAAATGTTAACATGTGCCCCAAAGACATATATTAATAAATTAAAAGTAGAAATATTTACCTTAAATGTTGTGCCTTTAACTTTTTAAAGTCAAAATATTATGTTTTTCAATGCAATGTTTCTACTTTTGGATTCGTTATCATGTGTCCTTAGAGCACATGTTAACAAGACCTAAAAAGTAATTCATCGTAAAGTTCGTAGAATTAAACTTTAGTACAAAATTAAATATTTAATATTAAATAATAAAAGTAATTAGTGTTGAGTCTTTGGTATTGGCTGCATTTTTGGTTGATAAACCATTGTGACAGGATGTTGGACAAAGTGCTTTGACACTTGCAACATACTGGTCTGCAGGCGCACGTGTTTTCTATTTAAGGAATATCCATTTCTCTCTCATGTATCTTGCATGGCGCTTTAATGCTTCAGATTATTGTCAAATATATTTTTATCAAGAATTTCTTTGAAGCATATCATGTAGAGAATCTCTCTCATTTATTATGAAGAAATTAGGGTTGGACAAATATGTGAAGCCCAAGTTACTTGCTACTCAAGAACGTGTACTGCCTATTTAAATGATGTGCTAAACCTAATCCTACTGAGAGACTTGTTCACGCTGTTTTTGTTTCTAAAGTCTAGTATTCTAGGTTTTGCGTGTGTTTATTTGTGAGCCTTTCTTGTGTCTCATTGATTCAAGTTTAGGACGTGTACTCTCGTGTTGTATTGATTGTGTTCCTCTCCTAAGCTTTGAAGTACAGAGTTAGGACTGTTTGTTGGTTGTAACACTCAAAGCCTGTAGGTACGAGTGTGTAGTTTTTAGGAGTGTGTCTCCAAAGAAAAGTATTTGTGATTGTGCTTAACTGAAATCCTTGCTGGCTGTAAGGTTGTAAGGGAGAGAGATGGGATCTCTGATCTAGGAGTTCCTAGGTTGAAGAGTCATTGGTCGTGCCTAGGTGATAAGTTGTAAACGGGGCGTTTGCTGGTAACTTTGAACTAGGACCACTATAGTGATATTCCTTCCTGGATTGGTATCCCCAGACTAGGGCTGTTGTGCGCCGAACTGGGTCAACAAATACTGTGTTTCTTTTATTTGTTGCTTTTGTTTATTTTGTGCTATTTGCGTATTACTTCTGTCAAAGTGCTTAGCACATCGTGTTCGACACCTACGAGTGCTTAGCACAGTGTGTTCAACACTTTGCATAGCGTGCCAGGAATTTCAATTAGTATTTAGAATTATATTGAGTAAAAGTGATTTATTATTTCATGTACATTTTCTTTTTTCTTTATATTTAGATGAAAAATTCAGAGGGTGTGGTTGAGTGGGTATGAAACATCTTTAAATTTCTAAGTCAACTGTCTTATCCTTTGAGGTGCCTCAAATCCAGCGAGAAGAATAATCACTATGTGCGGTGGTGGATATCCTACTTTCGACCAAAAGAAGAAAAGAAAAAAAAAAGGCCGTCCTAGTAGGCTTAAAAGCTTTTGATATGACCTGTAGCATGATCTATTTAGCTAAATATGCTTATAAAGAAACCTTAACACGCTCTATTTAAGCTAAAAATGCATGACTTGCCCTGAGCCTATATATGTTAGGCCGTATGCTCATGTAGGGCAGTCTGATCTATTCCTACCCCTAATATTCATGTGTTTGGTTTTACGGATTTACCCTTAGATATTTTGGGTAAACACAAGCTTTTTCATGTGAAATATAGAGAAAAAAAAGTTTGGTGAGTTTAGCTCTAGTGGTATAACATATTGTACCTACGTACGTGAGTGACAACTGAGGTTTGAATTCTAGTACGACCATTTAACGAAAAAATGTACATGACATAATAAAACACTTTTCTCGGTAATTTAGTAGTTAGGATTTCATCCTTTAGAATTGAAAAAAATATGCGTATTAGAATTTCAATTCCGGTTATAAAACATATCATGTCCCTACATAAAATCTTAATTCACTTTTGTTGAATACTAGGGGTCAGCCGTGCACTCTCGTGCTCGTCAGCCTGCTTTTTCTATTACGCTAAAGTCTATAATTTATAAATACTCCCTCCGTCCCATTATATAAGCACTTTTACTACAAAAGTCTAGTCCCAAAATATAAGCCCCTTTACAATTTACTAGGTAAATTTATTACTTTTTTGCTTACACATACCCCTAATTATTACTACTAAGTTGTATTGGAATACAAAAATTGTAAAGGGACTTATATTTTGGGACTAGACTTTTGTAGTAAATGTGCTTATATAATGGGACGGAGGGAGTAGTTGGTATATTTTAAACATGAATTTGGTGTACTAAATTATCCTAAATTGTGTGATCCGCATTTTCTATTATCTTAATTTATTTCGAAGATTATTATAAAATTTTAAATTCAGAATCAAGCAAAGATTATAATTAAAATTTAATAGTAATAATTTGCAAAGAGAGAAAATGAATCAAAATGCAAATCTCAAACTAAGTGAGAAAAATTGATTTTCCCAAAAAAAATAAGTCAAAAAATTCCTTCATGATGGATACCAATTTTGTTCTAACACCATTCAAAAATCATGAACATCTATTGAAATAAGAGAGAATATCTTAAAATAGTATTGTATTGATCATGAATATGGTCAAAATGCTACAAAATGAAAAAAGTTACCTATTAATGAGTTGAATACATCTACATATAATACTAAGTACTAATGAGTAATGAGGATTATCTCATAAACACTAATACACTATCTTGTAACTAATATATATCTTTAACATATTTTGCTCAAAAGGTTGAAACTCTATGCTTTAACAAAGCACAAATTAGACGTGTTGAAGGTAGATGGCGAGTGGAAGCGGCTTTGGAAATTACACGTACCGCCTAAATCAAAACATTTGCTTTGGCGGATATGTAAAGGCTGCTTGCCTACTAGAACTCGGCTGTATGAGAGGTTCGTTAATTGTACTTTACTTTGTCCTTTATGTGAGCAACACAATGAAGATGATTGGCATATTTTATTTGGTTGTAATATTAGCTTGGCAGCCTGGCATGAGGTGGGACTGGATAATGTCATATTACCGCGATTACAACGATATCACAATGTTAAAGAGGTAATTATGAGCATCTGTCGGGTTGAGGATGAGTTGGTGGCCGGTAAGGTAGCTATGTTAATGTGGATGATATGGAATAATAAGAATAATTGTGCTTGGAATGATACAAGAGCAGCAGGGCGCGAGTTGGGAATCAAAGCCTTGATCATGTGGAATGAGTGGCATGATGTGCAGAGCTGGCGCGCGAGGAATACTGATATTCTGCAGAACCAGCAACACAGCAGTAGTGTAGACCGAGAAAGGCAGAATCGCGCGGGTCAGCAGTGGCAGAGACCGGCGGTAGGCTGGCTGAAGTGCAATGTAGACGCTGGTTTTCATGATACGGTAGGAAAAACTAGTGGTGGTTGGTGTGTTCGAAATCATTTGGGACAATTTGTGGAGGCAGGAACAAATTGGATACAAGGACGGTGCTCAATTGTGGAGGGGGAGGCACTTGCGTTGTTAGAAGCGATGAATGTGATGGTTATGCGCGGTGCTTGTAATGTTATTTTTGAAACCAACTCCAAATGTGTAGCAGATGCAATTGTTTCTGGATTTACAGGCGGGTCTGAGTTTGGTACTATTTTGTGTAATATTCGTAGTATTTTGTCTATCAATTACAACTTTAAGGTGAAGTTTATTAAACGCCAAACGAACATGGCGGCTCATAAGTTAGCTAGAGCGGCCATTTCTTGGACTAGTCGTTGTTATTTTGATACTATACCTTCTTGTATTGACTCTACTTTGATTAATGAAATAAGTTAAGTTTGTGCTTGTTAAAAAAAATAAAATTAGAATCTGAAAATAATCTAAAAACTGCTAAAAATCTGAAGCTGATATTAGTAACTTATTTTTATATATTCTTTTAAGAGGAGAGAGAAAACAAGTGTAAAAGTTTTTGAGACAAAAATATCCTTAATATTATTCTAATATTCCAATAATATCCTCTTTAGAATTTATAGAATTAATTTGTTATTTTTAAAAGATAAGATTTAAAAATTTGTTTTATTCTTAACTATATATATAAAGTTATATGACCATCTTCCATACCAAAAAAACAAAAAGTCATATGACCATAATAAAAAGGTTAAGTCTAAGGTGAGGGCCCTATCATATCCCTCACCGGTGAGACACTTAAAAATCACCAATAGATTAAATTAATGGTTCAGATCTCTTATAATAAAAAATAAGAACATACACAAATATCCACATCCAATCTCATTCTCTTAAATTCGTACTATGTTGCTTCGTTTCTTCTCCTTCTTTCTTTCTTTCTGCAACTTAAACAACAGAAACAACAACTAATTTCTGCAACCAGAACCATCTCCCTAAACGAAACCTTAATTTCATCTCTGGTCTCTTCTCCATCTCCCTAAACGAAACCAGAGCTATTACTAATTGATTTATAGGTTTGGATGTTTTTCTTATTGCCCCTTTTCCTCATTCCAATCGTCAAGGTATTGCCAATTCTCTTCTATTATGTTAAGGTAAGTGCTTCATTCACTCCATTGTTTCTTGTTTTAGTTCGTTAGATCCATAATAATCTTGTTCTTTCATAAGATGTTGAATAAATTACCAATTTTCAATTCTATTATGCTAAAGTTTGTTTTTTGTGGGGGTTGTGGGTATAATTAACCCTCTTCTTGGAGGATTTTTGTTTGAATCTGATCTAGGCATGTTGAAAATATTCTAATATTCTAATTTAGGCTTTTAAGCTTGAAGAGATATTGAGAAATTGAGTGTTTTGTGATGGAATTAAGCCCTCAAATTTATTAATTGCCTGACAAACTTACGAAACATATGCTTGCAGAATGATTTAGTGCATGGATGGGGATTGGATTTCGCTCTCAGAAGATGTGTACATGTTAGCGGACTTTCTATTACTATATTTTTTATATCTACTGTGGTTGTAAATTTAATTTGACGAAGGATTGTTGCTGCGGTTGCGGTTGCAGATGAATAGATGATACTTCAATTTAGATGAATTTCAGCAGTTATTAGTCATGGAAACAGAGAAATAAGAAGAAGATACGAAACAACAATCATCGTACGAATTTATGAGGATTAGGTTGGATATAGGTGTTTGTAAATGTTCTCATATTTTATTATAAGAGATCTGAACCATTCATCTAATCCATTGGTGATTTTTAAGTGCCTCACCGGTGAGGGATATGACAGGCCCCTCACCTTAGACTTCACCTAATAAAAAACAATAACTAGAGTATTTTTTATATATTTATTTTATATGATATATTACATTTGGATCATTCTACTTTATGGTAATCTTGTGATGCAAAATCACTTTTATATAGTTGCATCCAAACAAGTTAAAGATTAATTTTTTATAAAAAGTAATTTTTTAAATGGTAAACAAACACAAAATAGCTTCTGATTTTTTTGTAAAATCTCTAAAAAATAATCTCTAAATTATTTAATGCGAAAATCACTTATTTTTTAATCTATAACAAATAGGCCCTAAATAAAATAAAAGATTAATAAAATTTAATTTTATTCATTCATTTCCAAAACATAAAACAAGTATGTATATTTATTCCCCTTTAAAGGGTGAATTTCTAGCTGCTAGGCTACCTGACAAAAAAAAATGTATATATATGGTGACGGAGCCAGAAATTTATCAAAACCCAGGCAAAATTTAAGTTTAAATAAAAATTTCAGTTTTGAACAATTTTTTTTCAATTTTAATGTAAATTAATCCTAACAAATCTTTTTTTTTTTTGAAGAAGCAAAATTACTTTGTTAATCAACCTGGATGAGCACAAGGTGTGCAAAATTTAAACAAGTACAAACAGATCATAGAACATAAGACAACAAAAGCTCTACACAACTAGAAAATCAACTACGGCGCCAACCGAGACAAGTTAAAGGCTGGGAATACCATAAACTAAAATCAACAGACAAATGATTAATATGAGCCTTTAACCACCACCAAAGATGAAGTTTGATCTGATCAAGCACCTGTGACACAGAAAATTCCTGATTCTTGAAAAGACTCGCATTGCGAGCATGCCAAATCCGCCAAATAGTTGTTAACCATATAATCTTAATTTTAACCTAAATTAATTTTTAAAATATTAAAAATTTGGACCGAACCCGGGCACTCCTGGTGGTGTCTCTGCCTATATATATATATATATATATATATATATATATATATATATATATGGGGATTGCTACTACGACCATGTGGGTCGAAGTTAACAAGTATGACCCATGTAAAAAATACACATGAAGTGGGGGGCGCGCCGAGAATTGGGGGGCACGCGGCGAAGGAGTGGGGGGGGGGGCGCGGAGAAATTACATGAGTTGTACTTGCTAACTTTGATTCACATAGTTCAAAGTTAGCAATTCCTATATATATATATATATATATGAGGGTTGCTAACATTGACCATGTGGGTCAAAGTTAGCAACTATGACCCATATACAATGGGGGGCGCGCATGGGTGGGGGGGGGGGGGGGGGGGGGCGCACGGAGAAGGGAGTGGGAGGCGCGCAGAGTAAAAATATAGGGGGGGGCGTGGAGCAATTTCTATGGGTCATAGTTGCTAACTTTGACTCACATGAGTCAAGGTTAGCAATCCCATATATATATATATATATATATATATATATATATATATATGAGAGATTATTAACTACAACTATAAGTCAAAGTTAACAATATATAACACACTGCTCATAGTTATTTTTCTCAACAAAATAAAGTGTGGCACTAATAATTTTTGTTATAGCACTTCTATTTAAACATATATATTTTGTTGTAAATATCGACCCTTCCGAGATGATGAGTTGTACATGTGTGCTCCACAAGACCACAAGAACATTAGTTGTGTGTTTGTTCCATCACAAACATGAATTGAAACAAAAAGGTTGATCATATGCATGACTCATTTTGGCCACTAGGGCCATGGCTGAACCAATAAGGATCTTTTGTGCTTCCCCTTCACATGTTTGTGTAGCTAGCAGCAGTATCTATTTACCTAATTAATTAATGTCCAACCCATACTCATGGCACACAAAATAATAAAATTCATGTAATCCTATAAATTCAGTTTAGTGACCAATTAGATTTGAGTTTGGTAGATTTGAGTTAGACTCTCTTATAGCATTGAATCAAAGTTTGAATTTTGAGTGAAAGAAATGTTGATATTTAAATTAGTTTATTACAGATGCCAATATCAAAATTATTAGGTTTTCATAAAAATAAAAATAAAATCAAAATTAGCTGATGTTTCGAGGATTGAGATCATAATGAGCTTAAAACTTAGTAGAGGCTTAGATGGAGTTTATATGTTTTACAAAAACTATTTGTCCTCTAAAATATAATGTTTACTAATGTTATTAATTCTTATTTCTTAGATATCATTCATCATTCGTGCATCATAAGCTCTGAAAATGAAAGAATTGTAAAATATCACAATTTGATGAACTTTGGATACAAATAAAAAATATTAACCAAGTTTTCAGGTTCCTAAAATAGAGCACATGCTAATGACTTGTATGATGAAAATGTGCTTTTTGTTACACCTTTGATATGGAGAGCCTCCATGTAACTATGTATATAATTCATAATTCATTGGGCACATAGAACACATGTTAAGATGCTAACAATGTTTGAAAATCTTCTTCTTTCATCTTCTTCTCTCAGCCGGCCCTAGGCAAAAAAAATTCTTCTTCTTCTTCTCTTTTCTTTTGTTCATTGAAAAGGGGTGGTTTTAGGTCATTTTTGGCCTAAAATCACCCCTAGATATTTGTTTTTTTATTGTCTTTCAATATAAATAAGTGGTTTTCATATATACCACATTTTATTTTTTTGTTGATTTCGTCGTCTAAGTGCGGCGTCGTGTTGTTCGTCGTCTTGTGCGGCATTGTGGTGTTCGTCGTCTTGTGCGGCGTTGTTTGATTTTCGGTATTGTTGCGGTGTTCATTTGATTCTTTTTGGAAGATCGGCTTCAGTCAATTACAGACTCAACCAATGATTTGGGTATCAACGTTGCAGATCCGGAGACATGAATTTTCCGGTGATTTTAGTTTTATCATATTATTTATAGTAGGCATTTTGCCGTTGTATGCTATTAACTCGGATGCTGTGAATTTGTTTGCAGATTCATCCTTTACGTTTTTAGCGATGTTGAATGTAATTGCATTTGATGTATTTTACCAATTTGAATGAATGAATATCATTTTATTTTTGTCAAAAAAAAAAAAAAAGATGCTAAAAATAGCAAATTTTAAAATTAAAGTTAATATTTTAACTTTTGAAAATTTTAATGTACAATTTCTAAGATAAAGTTCTTCACTTTAGTAAAAAAAACGATAAAATTTTCTCATTTGAATTATTAACATATGCCCTAACATTTTCTATTTGATACATATGTAGGACCTCGATTTAGGACTCAAACCTTGCAAAGCTTTCCAAAGATATGCAATCTTGATATGCACCTTGCATTGTCAAGGTTTAGAAAAACAATACTATTTTCACGATTCAACTCCCCCTTTATTCAATCATATAGGTTTAATATCAACTTCATACTATTGGGACACGAGAGGGCAAACCAGGATTATTCACATTGGGATAACATTGATATAAGTGAAGTCGGATACCACACTTTTATTCAAAACTTTAATGACATTGAGTTTTTGAGTCCTCCCACTTATAAAATGTTAAACCTCCCATTTTCTAAACAATGTGAGACTTAACTCACCTCACACTTATCATCATTGCTCCCCCTCAGACTGAAGTTTTTCCAACCATATACACTTGCACCGCCGCCGTTGCGGCTGCACTCAACAAGACCCGCCTCCTGACCACCTTTGTCAGGAAGACTTTTGATACAAGAAGTCTAATCTAACCATCGGCTTTGATACCATTGTTGGGTCACGAGGACAACTTGAGGATCATCCACATTGGGTCAATAATATCGATAAAGTGAGTTGGACACCATACTTTTACCCAAAATCTTAAGACATTGAGTTTATGAGTTCTCTTACTTATAAAATATTCAACCTCCACTTTTCTATGTAATCACATTTTTACCAAAACTTTAAAGCATTGAGTTTATGAGTTCTCATGAGTTTATGATAACCATTATTAGAATATCAACAATGCTAAACTTAAGAAGATTACTCTCACGTATGATTATAAATCAATAAAGCAAAATTGAAACATTAAGAAAATAAAAAAGATTAAAAGAGTAGAGATTAAGGAAAAACTACCAAAATAAACCTAGTTTTCAAAAGAAATTAGCTAGTCACCATGAGTATAATTCTTCTTCTTTATTTTTATAATGTATTTTTTGTATGACAATTAGACTTTTGCACACGAATTATATATATATATAGTTGTAATATCCAACACATATGAACAATAATTTCTTCTATTTACATTAAATTATTCACCAATTCTACCACCAGTTCTTTCAATGAACAAAAAGACAATAAAATAAAACAGAAAGTAAAATAAAAGTATTAAATTAATCCATGAAACAAAAATATAAACAAAGAAAAAACTTCAAATATCATTGTCTCTATATATGCCACATTCTTTGAACAATGACTACTTTTATATAGTGAGTTTTTATGAAAGAAGACTTTTAAATAGTGCCTACAAGCCTAAAACCATAACTCCATTAGGGGTCGTTTTTGGTTTCAACACTTTTCAAAACTGTTCAATTAAAATCATGAGGTTAAAATTGCACAAGTAAAAAAATTGGAGGCCAAAATTGAATGATAAATTTGAGTTTTTTAATAAATGAATATATTTTGTTAAATATTTCATCAAAGTAATAAAATTTAACTAATTTCATCACCTAAAAACTAAGAATTTGTATTTCGTTTCTTACTCTATTAAATGTGAATCTCATCATATGAGATTGAGTCTAGTGGAAAGGAACTACACTTCCACAATGTGGCTACTGAAATTCGAATTTCAACTTAAAACATACATTATTTAGTGTCTAATACATCTCCAATTGAATTATCTTTAATCTAGAAACTCATGAGACGTAAATTTTTTTTTTTTCAAACTAGTCTATATAGTCGCTTGTTTTTAGGTCAAATATTTCAAATTAGAAAAAAAAATTAAGTCGCTTATTTCAAACTGACTTAATTTTTTTTTTTTTGCATTAGTGAAATTTCGCAAATTAATTAATTTAGAGCTTAATTTGGGTATTTAAATTTCAAAATTTGCAAATTAATAATCTTATCTTGTAAATCTACAATTTTGTCCTTAAGAAAAATACAAATGGTCTTGGTCCCTATATTTTTATGAAAAATTACAAATAAGTCGTTAAATCTTCTAAATTTAGCAAGTTAGTCCTATTTTAAAAGAAAATCAACACATACAAAGTATAAACATCTGAGTTGGAGTTTAAATAACAACCAGAAACATTAATTTGAGTAAAAAAAAAAAACCTCAAATTTCAAGAAATTAAAAACAACAAATTTCTAGAAAAAAACTTCAAATACCAGAAAATTAAGAACTAAATATCACAATTAACTACTAAATATCACAATTCACAACACAACAAATTAAGAAAAAAAAACCCCAAATCCCAGAAAATTAAAAACTAAACAAACGCATAAATATTACTATACATCATTGTTCATAGATTTAGCTTCATCTTGCTAAATCAAAACCTTATTATAATCCAAAACACAATTCATAACAATTTTACAATCACACAAAATCAATTAACCGGTTTAAAAGAAGTGAGATTCTTGGAATGAAGCCAAAGTTTCTCCCAAACAAGTGCTTCATAATTCTTAGTAACAGTTTTATCTTTGGCCGACAAAACAAGACGATAATTAGTACCAGAAACAACCTGTGTCTCACCTTTGATTAGTTTCACCAGATTCAGTTTCGAACCAGATTGTTTATCGTACTCTGTTACCGCGAATTTCGCTATCTCCTCCACGTGTGGGTCGTTTATGTTCTTGATTGGTGTCCATCCACCGATAAGAGAATCTTTCTTCAAAGCTTCGGAGATTATCACCGACATGGATAGGGTTAGAAGAAGAACAAAGATGGTAACGTTGTTGTGAAGTTTCTTCATCGTGTTTGTGAAATTTAAGATCGGTTATAGATTTCGATTTCTATGTTTTTTCTTTGGGAATGTGTGTGGTGTTATTTATAGCAGCGAGTGGGTTACGCTAGATTCAGGTGTCTGGTTTTACGGTTTTACCCCTTGATAATTTGGGTAACCACTAAGTAAGTAACCACGTGCTTTTTTTTTTCTTTCTAAATACATAAAGAAAAAGAAAAAAAAAACTCATCAATCATGTATTCTATTCTGCTATGTCAGTTCCCGCAAGATAGCTTAAATGGTAAGAGTTAAGAATATATAGGTTGAGTAGAGGGAGATCTAAGATTCGATTTCTGACGGGAGTAATTTAAATTTTTGATGTACAAAAAAAAATATTTTGCCACGTCATATCATATCACTACATCTTACATTTTTAATATGATATATGGAGATTTAAATCAATTTTATTAGGTGTGGATATATATATGTATAAAAAAAGTTATACCAACATTGCATATTTATTAAATTTTTTATTAAATATAAATATAAAGTTAACTTTGTAACAAAAAAAATGTAAAATTAGTTTATATAATTTTTTTATGATAAATTAATTTGAGTTTATTGGATATGAATTGACAATATAAAATAAATTGTCTTCCAATGGGAATTCAGCATCGATCTATATCGTATAATTAATTTAAAATTTACAGTATGATATCGCAAGAGATGATGATTAATTGACAATATAAAATATTTTACACATTTTCTCAATTAATTTATATATACATATCCTTTAAATTCCTAAGTATATTAGTACTAGTTAGTACTTCAATTTAAAAAGTATATATATTTTTTGGAGTGGGATATACTTAACTAATTGGATCATCGAGTGGCTTTGTGTCGAAGCAAAGAAAAAGTATTACCAATTGATCATTGGGGGCATTAATTAAACATATAATTATAAATTATAGTGAGAAATTCCACTTCTTCTTTTTTTTCTTTCACAAAGGGACAAACAAGGAAACCCGATTTATAAGAATTATTCTTTCGTTTTTGTCCTAAGTGTCGACTTGTTATCTTTTAAACAGTTTTAAATTCTTTTTTGGGGCAATTGTTTTGAATTATTTGTTACTTTAAATTGGTAAAACAATATTATTAAATCTCACCGTTTATATTATCAAAAAAATAATTGCACTGTTGTTGTAAACAAATGTAATATTTTCCTTTAGCTAATGGTCGATGGTTCGATCATCACTTTGAATATAGTGTCGTTTTAAATATTTGGACCAATTATCATATTCTTTAAAGTGTCTCTAATCCGGCTGATTATTCACTGCATTCGATTGAGGATATCTCAGTTTTGATAAAAAAAACTAATGTGAAATATTTACCAATCTTATCTTTCTTTTTTAAATATATAGTCCTCCAACTCCTTGGTCATTGGTCAATGGTCATAAACGAGCTTCAAAAAATGCCGTTGGATTTGAAGAGCTTGTTGTAATTGTAAACAAATGAAAATTATTTGGGTAATTGAATACCAATAGATGGCAGACATAAATCAAAAGACAAAACCATACGCGTTAGGGAAATAATTGATGTCAACATCTTAAAAAAATATATAGTGCAAAATTTAGAAGAAATCTATGTGATGTATCAATGTATCATAGCTCACAAGTGAACATGAAGACACATCCAATTCCACCTCCCGTGACAAAGACATTTTAGGACTCAAGCCTCCCCATAGCGTCAAGATATTTCAACAATTTTGACATTTTAAATTCATTACATTAAGGCTAGTTCTTAAAGTCATGGTAATTGTCAAACGCAAACGAATGTGGTGCTCTTAGCATATTACTGGTATCTATTTTATGGGTTACGTTAACATGTGTTTTACGGGTACATTTTAAGGATATTTCATATAGTAATTTTATTTCGAAAAGAACAATGTTTGACTTTTTAAAATATGAAAAACATAGTTCCAATACCAATTTTTTTTTATTAGTATACTAACAAGTGTCCCAAAGGTACATGTTAACATTTCTCCTATTTTATTAGTAACAATTTGGTCAAATGATTGGATGATAAATAAAAAAAGACTCACGTGTGTAACAATGTTTCTTCTTTCTAGTTCATTATATATACGACATTTTCATCGATATATAAGTATATGTAACTACGTATTCTCTTGAGTTACAACAAAAAAACTACTTGGTCTGTTAAATGTATGTTAGATTATTATGCTGTGAATTTAACATAATTATAGTAAGTCATCGTGATTTTAGAAAATTTTATTTTAGAGTTTCAATAAAATTACGACGTCGTTATGATATTGTGAAAACACACCTTAAATTATTACCTTTTACATCGACAGACTCCATTCTACATAACACTATTTTTAAGCAAATGAATTTTCATGCACGTTTTTAACTTGATCAACTTGTAAAAATTCACACATATGCTCAAACAACTAAGTTATGGACCAAAACAACTTGTATGCCCCGATCACTTATTCACGTTCTCCACATTTCTTACTTAAAAGAAGTGAATTCCAATGCATTGCATGTCTTATACTTAGTGAACTCATATCTTCAAAATTTAGCAAGTTAGTCCTATTTTACAAGAAAATCAACATACTAAGTATAAATATCTATCAATCACGGTCCAGCAATGATTGATACGAGACTCATTAGGAATTACTATAGTTTAATTTGATCTCTAACTACGATTGAGAGGGGCAATAACTGATCCCAAACTAGATTAAATACTTTAATAGACCGGATATTAGTGGTGAAAACAAAATACAATATGAGTTGGACTTTAAATAACCAGAAACATTAATTTGAATAAAAAAGAGAATATACATTAATTGAAAAACCCCAAATGGCAGAAAATTAAGAACTAAACACATAAATAAATAAAAATACTATACATAATCGATCAGATTTAACTACATCTTGCACAATTCATAACAATTTTACATTAACATATAACAAACAAACAATCTCACACAAAATAGTTTAAAATAGTTAGTTTGATTAAAATTTGTGCATTTTATATTAAATATATATAAAAAAACTTAACCACAAAAAATCATAACTTTTTAATAAATAATTGTTGTTTACAATATAAAATTATTATTTTTAGTTATGCATGTACAATATTGAACATATTAGACAAACCCTAATTAAAAATAGGCCAAATACGCGCATTCATGAGTTCTTTAAGTTTCGTGTTTGTAATATTTAGGTTTTTGAGTGTTTAAGATAACAATTAAGTCAATTAAGTTTTTCAGTTAATGAATCAGTCTTTTAAGTTTTTAATTTGTTACACCGTTATAGTTATCCTCTCTAGTCTCTTCTAGTTGATCCTTAATTTAATTGTCTAGTAATTATGGTTCACATAAAATTGAGTATCAAATTCTTCATGATTAACATAAAACATTAACGTCACGTTAGTGATTTTGTAAATATAATAGCCCTTAATAGTCCAAACGTAAACGTCCAATATTTATGTGCAATCAGTTGGATAACTACTTAAATGAGTTTAACGTGTAATTCTGATTGATTGAGTAATATACCAACCATATGATCATAAGTATAATGTGCAATTTTTTGTCTTTTTTTTGTGATCAGCATAATGTGCAATTTTACCAAGCAAATATACAGGTAAAACGTCACTCAATTTTCAACAAAAAAAAAAGAATCAATTACTTAATAATAATAATTCTTTAAAACTTTTTTAAATAATATAACAATAGCTTTAAATAAATTACTATTTGATAAAATATTCAACAGTATAATCTAGCCAAATCAAAATAAACTCTAAATAAAAAATTACAAAATAAATAAATAAATAAATATATAACTAAATTTTGTTTGTTTATTGTTTGCGTGTCCATTGCATCTTCACTTTTTTCCTTCCTTTTTTTTCTTTATTTCTTTCATACACGTTATACTCAAGGTAAGCAATGTCATAACTACCATGTGAAACTTCTTTTGTACAATGTTTTTTTTAATCAAACTATACAAAAATGCTATAAATACAAGGCGATCGCTAGGATCTCCCTCAAAATCAACAAGGACAAACAAAATCCAAAATTAGCCTACTACATCATAAGATTTGTTAGATGTGTCCTTCAAATCTTATTGGTTCATCCTCTATAAACTATATATAGTATCTATTATTTTCTCATCATTATGTTTGTTCTGTACAACATTACCAAAACTAAAATCATTTTTATATCTCCATATCTCATAATTAAACACTTTCAGTAAAAGCCAGCTTCAGGATATTAGCCCGACACCCTTTCCCTTTCGTTTGCTGAATAACCCATTGACTCCATTCTAAAAGGGATGTGATCAACATGAATCCACTTCAAAACATTATTCCAAATCCCCATAGTTTCATTGCAAAAAAAAACATGTGGTGTTGTTGTGTTTCATCAGCATTACAAAAGCAACAATAGATACGATCAATTAGGCCAAATTTATGTAATCTATCATGAGTAGCCAATCTCTCATTGCAAGAAATCCAAAGGTTGGTCAGAGCTCTAGGCCGAACCATGTTTCCATAGAACAAAGTTTACCACACAACACTTTGAGGTTGATAATGAACACTTTGAGCTCTGAACGTTTATGCCTCCATCATCTCTGTCCATACCTAATTATGATGGATACCTGACCTTTGATCCATAATCGCCTTCATTATTCAGGAGGTATTATTTGGAATATTACCCTCCATAATGTTTTGGTTTTTAATATAAGTAGCATGAACTCATTTTTCCCAAAGACTATCTAATTTGCCGCTAAGTTCCACAACCGTTTCGGCAAGGTAATGTGATTCCAAATCTGATTTCGTACAATGATTTTATATATAATTTAGCTAAAGCCTTGCCACAATTACCATATGAAAATTTTCAAGACAAGCAATGACTTATACAATCTCTTTATTATTTTAATGTAAGTTTTTGCACCATTAATTATAAATGTTGTTGCTACAAACAAAAATATAATGACTTGAAATTGAGATGAAAATTCTCATCCATTTCACTCTTTGATGATTCAACAGTAGATACAGAAAACAACAATTAAATCAAGACATTGACCAAAGAAAATCATTTACCATATTGTAGAGATTTTCCTAATCATGTACTTACTAATAAATTTTCTAATGAAAAATTGGTTATTGATTTTATTGCATCTACAATAAATCTCAAAGACAATGTCTCTCCATTTTTAATGGAGAGACATTGTCTTTGAGATTTACTAAAAATGGAGAGACATTGTCTTTGAGATTTATTGTAGATGCAATAAAATCAATAATCAATTTTCCATTAGAAAATTTACCAATTGCTACATGATTAGAAAAATTCCTATCATATCGTAAATGATTTCCTGTGGTCAATGTCTTGATTTAATACTTGTTTCCTGTATCTACTGTAGAATCACCAAAGATTTCAATTTCATGTCATTATATTTTTGTTTGTAGCAACAACATTGATAATTAATGGTGCAAACTTACATTAAAATAATAAAGAGATTGTATAAGTCATTGCTTGCCTTGAAATATTTCATATTTGTAATTTAGCATTGTAGGTTTCACATGATAATTGTGGCATTGTTTGCCTCAAGTTTAACGTGTATGAAAAAAAAATCACATGGTAATTGTGGCATTGCTTGCCTTGAGTTTTAGCATGTATGAAAGGGGAAAAAAAAGGGAAAGAACAAGAAAAATGAAGATGCAATGGGCACACAACAGTCAACAAACAAAACTTAGTTGTATGTTTATGTATTTACCTATTTTGTAATTTTTGTATTGAAGTTTTTTTTTATTTGGCAAGAGTATACTGTTGAATATTTATCAAATAATATATACTTTATTTTAAAGCTATTGTTAAATTATTTTGTAAGAGTTTTAAAGAATTATAATTATAATTAAATTAATTGATTCACATTTTTTTGTTTGTGGAAAATTGATTAACGTTTTAACAGTTTATTTGCTTGGTCAAATCGTACATGCATTATGTTGTTCACAAAAAAAAAAGTACAACATTGTACATTATGATTATGATCATTTGGTTGATATATTACTCAATCAATCATAATTACACATTAAACTTATTTTAGTAGTTATCAAACTGAATGTACATAAATTTGGACATATACATTGGACTTTTGAGGGCTAAAATAATATGACTTCTTTTCATTTAGTTTTGTAAATAAGGGGAAAGAGACCAATAAAATGAAAATGACTTAGTGAGTAAATTATAAGAATATAAATTTCCTTCATAATTTAAAAGTAGTTTGTTGAAACTGTGTTAAATTATGTGTAGAATTAGTAAGATGTGATTATTGTATTTTAGAAGGTATTAGCTATGAGACCAACTGTATCAGATAACTTATCTATGGTGGCGAAATAGTCTTATGTCCGATATATTCACACACCTTAATCAATTTCGATAAGTTCTTCTTATTCTTTATTTCATTTTATTATCAATCATATTTACTTGTACTAATGTATGTACTATTGTCCAAATAGATTGATTTCAAGGTAACTATGTGTACGTGAAGGAGGGGGTAGTTTTTAGTGTTGCTGAAGTTATAAAAGCCTGTCATAATATAACTAGTCATTATTAATATTTTAAGTATATGATATCAATGTATTATGTTTGTCTCTTTAGCACACCTAATAATTGGAAGTCATATATAATATAGTAAAAGTTTTTTTTTAACATTACATAATAGTAAACAAAAAATCTTTTTTTTTTAATTAATGTTAAATTTGATATAAATAATTTATATGATATAAACTTTCAATCTAACAATGCATTTTGTAAATTTCTTATTAGTTATAATGTCATCATGACTTGTGCATGATATATTGACTTGGTCGTATGTTTTGGACAAAAATCAACTATTTCAACTGATTGTCCAAAGAGGATCATATTCTCTACATAATTATTATTTACATTAAAAGAAAATGCATTTAGCAACATTTTTTAGTAAGCTTTTTTGTGTGTTAAGATAATTTAAGTGGTAAGAGCTAAGAGACATGAGTTGAGTAGGAGAGATGTAGGGTTTAAATCTTGATGGGAGTAATTTATCATTCTAATTCTAATGTACCAACAAAAAAAGTAGAATGGAAAGGTTTTTCAGAGTTAGTAGAGTCTAAATGAAAGGACCTTGAGTATTTTGGACACTAGAAAATTTTAATAAAGGCATGGAGAATGAAAATGTATGCGGAGAGGGTGTAGATAGCAGGTGCCTAAGATGGCAAATGGCCAACTTGTAGTTGTATCATTTTGTTCCACAACAGTTCATACAAAATGGGCTTACTAGTTTATTTTTTTTGTACAATGACTTACTAGTATTAATATATTTAATATTTGTAATGAATGCATGTGTATGTAGCTTCCTCCATCAATTTTTCATTATACTCAAAATTATAAAACTAAGTATAATTTGGAAAAGAAATCTATGTGGTAACCAATGAGAGTTTGCATCTTCCACCTATTGAGTACCATCATTTGTTCCATAAACAATAGATCCTACAAAAGCAAACCGTAGACATCAGAATTATCTTACAACCAAATTCGTCTTCTCAAACGCAAATGTCTGTAAAATCCTCTGAAGTCTTAAGCACCGACACATCAAAGTCAATAATGAGTTGAAAAAATTAAATAAACGTATCAGTGTCGTGTCTGTGTCAATGTCAATTATCAGACACACATTCAGTCAGAAATATGAATTCTACATAAATCGAAGCTAATACTATAACAACTCACCAAGTGTTGGCATGAGAAGAGACAGAACACAAATTCCAGCAACCTTAAGTGGCACACCAACTCTAAGCATGTCTTTAATCTCAATATGTCCAGTAGAAAATCCAACAACATTCGAAGGTGTTGAAGTTGGTAACCAAAATGCAAATTCAGTAGCTATACCACCAGGAATCATAAGAAGAAGTGGATGAACATTCATAGTTTTGGCTATGTTATACAAAAGTGGAACAAGAAGTGTGGCTGTTGCATCATTAGAAGTGATGAATTCAGTGATTATGCTACATAGTAAACTAACAACAGGAACAATTGCTAAGTATGGAACATTTTTTAAGAATTCTAATGCTTTTGACATTACTTGTGCTAAACCACTAGATTGTACTCCTTCAGCTAAGGCAAATCCAGCTCCAAGTAGTAAAATTAAGTTCCACGGTAACTTCTTGCATTCATTCCAACTCATTAGCTTTTCACCATTTTGCTTCATGTTTGGTATTATGAACAATAATACAGCTGCCAAAACCTACATAATATATTGCATCACATTTATATACGGAAGACTATACGATTCTTGAGTATTGAGTATTTTTTTTTCAAGTTATCTGGTGACTAGACTCTCACATATTTTTAAGTGTGGAGAAGTGAGAAATTTAAGGTTCAAATCTCGGCTCTTTCATAGTAGCTACCAATTGAACTATGTTTATGGGACATATTCAAACATGAAAATTAAATTATTTAGTCTTTAGAAATTTGAAAGTCACAAGTTGAATTTTAAAAATTTCAAATATGAATCAAAATAGCTTTCGGTGGAGACTAAGCGCATGTTTGGTAATGCGGTGAAACGTTATCTGATCAAGTAGTCAAACATGCGATTCATTGCGGCAAAAAATAATCATGTCCATATGTCACTAATAAAATTTAATTGATCAACATAATCATGTCCATATATCAATTGATCAACATTTAATTTTTCTTTTGAAGACCCTTTAATGACGAAGTTCACATCCCTCATAGACGAAGGTAGGTATTTTTGTTTACCAAACAATAGTTAGTTCAATGGTGCTAGACTTAGTAGAGAGGAGCACGATTCGATTGCTCACAACTACGTCTCAAATTAGATTTTTGTTTGAAAATAAAAAAAGAAGGAAGGTTTTTGTTTTTTATTTATCAAATCAAACTATGACATTGTTATTAAAAAATAAGTAGATATAATTACACTTACACTGATGCTTCCATCACCAACAAGGCCATGGAACAAAACTCCCCATCCAGGTAAGTCATCTGAGATTCTTCTTGTCATCCATAGTATTATCAACAACTGTAAAATATATTAATTAATCACACAACTTCAAAAATTAATTAAGTTTCTCTATGATTAAGTTTCAAAAGCTTTTGTCAAAAAAACAAAAATTTAAAAAGCTAAAAAATTTAGTTAGACATACCCCAAACACACATAACACCATCTTTTCAGCAAAAGACATGGGACCTGCGTAATAGGAGCAATTGTTTGAAAAAATTTTACACTAAAATTCTACCTCAAAAATTAAAACTACAATAAAAGAAATAAATGTCATTTTTAGCATGGAGTGTGAACAATCTCCATGTTAGAGCAAATAATTTTTGATTTTGGAAACATCCTATTCAGCATGAAAAACGTGATATAAAATACTAAAAAAAAGTTACTATTTGTAGAAAAATATGGTTAGGTCATAGTCATGTCACCATGTATTATGCCACACACATTTTGTGCAAAATAATTTCATAACTTTTAGTATTGGTCTATTTTTTGTTCCTGATTCTTCACTGTTATCTGTCAATTTTTTATATTATTTTTTTTGAAAGTTTATCTGTCAATTTTAAAATTGTGTTTGTTTCAATGGAAATAATTAAGGTAAAAAAATTGGTGAAAGGGTAGTATTTTTTTCCTAATTAGTTATGTAGCGAAAAACATGGTGGAAATTTATTTTTTGAGCTTGTAACACCAATTATATAAAGTTTGAATTTAATTGATATATAGGGTGTGTTTGATCTACTAAAAAATAAGGGACATGACAATTTCAGTTGTACTGTATTTGATTGAAATTATTCTTGTGACTGGACAAACCGGGAGGGTTTAGGGACTAGACAAAAATAAATATTATTGTTCCCCACTGAACCACAGGACAACTTTTTTGTGTTCAGCACAAATTGTCTTAAACATCATAATACTCTTTTTCTACCAAACATCACACAAGACAAAATTTATTTAATACCATAAATGTTTGTCTTGTGCTATTCTATCTTATACTGTTATGTCCAATATTTAAATTTTGCAGACCAAATAGACACATAGTGTTACTATAAAAAAAATTAATTTTGCACAATCATTTGAAGATTAAAAATGTTTGACTCACATGTAGTTAAAAAAAAATGTGTAACTCGCATCAAAAGTTTCAATTCCTCAAATTTAGAGAATTGTCAAATATTCATTTTTTTTCTTTATTTTTAGGCTTAAATATATTTTTGGTCCCCTAAATATTTTTAAGGTTTTATTTTGGTCCTATAATTATTTTTCGTTCCGTTTTGGTCCTTTAACTATTTTTTCGTTCCGTTTTGGTCCTCTAACTTTCATTATGTTAATTTATTTGGTCCTAATTATCGTTAGAAAAATGTCAAAAACGTTAATTTTGCGTACGTGGCACTTAAGGACTTGGTGGCTTTGGTGTGAGATCCAATAGGAAAACGCCGCGTGGCCAGAGACCTTCTTCTTCCTACTTATTCACTGCGTACGGAGCTTCCTCCATCATCGTCTCTGTCCACATTACCGGTGATCTTTCCAGTCACGAAAGCTTACGAAACGATACTCCAAAACCTCTCATTATTTACGATGAATCCAAATCTAATGTCCGTTTTCTCAATAGAGGCTTCTACCTCTTGTTTTTGACATTTTTCTAACGGTTAGGACTAAGTAAGTTAACAGAATGAAAGTTAGAAGACTAAAACAGAACGAAAAATAGTTAAAGGACTAAAGTGAAATCTTGAAAATACTTAGAAGACCAAAAATATATTTAAGTCTTCTTTTTATTATCATTCAACAAAATAAACATAGAAAATATTCAAATTTTACTTTTACTCTTCATTTTCTTCATCCAAAACAATTTATTTTGTTTCTTTTGGTGTGTAGACGAAATCACCATGTATTAGAAACTCACACACACAATTTCAATATTTTTTACTAATTGAATTAGAATTTGTAGATATTTTGTTAATTTCTTTGTTTCTTTAAAACGACAAAGAAGCAGAGAAGGAGGAAACAACGTGGGTCGAAATAAGAAACTAAAACTATATTCAAGTCAAAAATAAGTTAAAAGCAAGAAACTTACCAAGAGCTTCAAGATCTCTCTTCAAATGAGCTCTATCCAAATAATCAGACAAAGCCCTACTTGACCCTTTCCTAACATAAATCAAACAAAGCATACACCAACAACAGAGAAGCAACAAAACAGCCACAGGAAACCCAAACAAAAACCAAGAATTAAAGCTTATTGGTTTTGCTTGAGGGACAAGGCTTTTCCACATTCCAATTATAATCAAATTCACACCTGTTCCTGTTAAAGTGCTTATGCCTCCAATTGGTGTAGCGTAGACCACAGTTAAAATCACTGCTCTACTGAATTTGTTCATTAGCTCTGATTGCTCCTCTATCGATGGTAGGCGGTGTAGGATTCCGGTTGCTACCGGCATCATCATTACCGTTGCTGCCACATTGTGTAACCACATGCTTACGAAAAATGTGGTTGCACATAGACCTAATAGTAGCATTGATGGATTTAGTGGATCGCCGCAAAACATCAAGGTTACCTGTTGGTAGAGACAACATCATATTATAAATCATACTATATATTATAATAATATAGAGTTTAATTTTGATACAGAGTTGATATAAAATATTTTTTAGTATGAACAAATTGTAGTGCAATGTAAATTTAGAAAAAATAAACATAAGGTATCAATTAATCAAATTGTAGCACGATGTAAAATTTAGTATGAAATTATTATTAGTTCAAAATATTATTTGAAAATGAATAATTTAAACAAACATTTATATTTATCGTTTTCTTACACCTAACATAAACTTTTCTTCGTTGAATTATTATGATATACTCCTTCCGTCCCGAAATATAAGAGAAAAAAATCACTTTTTTTTGTCCTCAAATATAAGAGAAAAAAAATCAATTTCAAGAATATTTTTTCTTATTCTCATGAAATTAAATGTAAATTGCATTTAATTTTTTCTCTCTCCACTTTTCTCTATAAACAACAACCAATCAAAATTGATTTTACATCTTTCCATGCACTTATTCTAAAAAAAACCCACAAAACTATATTTCTAATTCTCATGTTTATGTTTTCTTAATAAGTGTATTTTTTTTATTTTCCCTTACATTTCGGGACGGAGAAAGTAGGTATTAGATTTTCACAACTGTTTAAATGTGATTAATTTTCTTCAAAAAATTTATGGGACACAAGGTGTATTCTCTTCGTTCAAGGAAATTTTCTTCATACACAAAATACAGAGATCAAATTGATGATCATTTACTTAAAGAGTCTAAATCTTTATCACAAAGAATCCAAGACAAAAATAATTTAAATTCGACCAACAAATAATAAACCAGGAGGATATTTTTTTTGTGTGTTAACCCTGTATATAATTCTAGAAGAAGTTCATAAAATCCATAATTTAGAAGGAAGTATGATAAAATTTGTTTTTTTTAAGAATCAATGAACGATTCATTTTTAAGGCAGTTCATTAGTTACTTGACTGGTCGCTTGAATATGTTCATATATCTTTGATATATGAATATGTCTATATATCTTGAAAATTTAGAATTTAGAGTGAAATATATTTTAAATTTAACACAAGACATCATTAATATTTATAATTTTTATTTTTGTTTAAAATATTTTTAATAATTATTTTATATTTAAAGATATTTTAAAATTATGTTTTATATTACAAATATTACAATTTAATTTGCTCTCCAATCTATATATAGAGAGAACTGAATAAAAGTTTAATAAAAATCTTCTCCGAATAAAAATCTATTTCATATGATCTTCACAGCACAAACACAATAAATCATTTTTGAATCATCAAATCAATGAAAACTTCAATTATAAACATAATAACCACACACAAAAAATAACCAATTAAAAAGTTCAAATTGATTAGGAGTATTGAATTCAAATCTCTCCAAAATATTTATCGACTAAACTTGATCGAAATCAACTTCTCTTAAAAATAAAAGAGTTAAAAAACATAAACAATTTTTTTTTTGAAGAAGGTAAACTAATCCACTTAAATTTAGTATTGGAGAACATTAAACCTGAAACCTCAAGGAAAATTTAAACATTGTGTTAATTAATACTCACATTCAAAGCCAATCTTCTATGAACATTATATCTTTCCACAGCAAGAGCAAGAATAAAACTTCCCAAAACAAGAGTAATAACATCATCCATATAAGAATGAGCAACAACATCAGCTGAAGAAATCCCAAACAAAGGAAACAAAAACAAAGGACACATGGAAGTAACAGGAAGTGGAACAGCCTCAGTGATCCACCAAATGAAAACCCAAACAATCACACCAATCATTTTTGTGCTTGTCTTAGGAGCATCATCTAGTTTTACTAGAAGACAAATAATAATTGACAATAATGGTCCTAAAATGACATAAAAGTTTTTAAGGTTTAAAATTGATTTTATTGTGTTGGAATAATTGTTGTTGGGTGTTTCTTGTTGGATTGGTTCTTGAAGGGGTAGAAGTGGTGCTTTGAGAGTGTTTTCTCCTGTCATGTTGGGAGAGAAAAGTTGTAGAAAAAAAATGGTGGCTATATTGTTGGAAAGAACACGTTTGATGTATATATATTCAACTCCTTCTAAACCAGTTCAGAGGTGGGTTCTGATATCAAGTGATTTTTGTATTCTCTCGAAGATAATTGTGGGAGATCGTATATATCGTGGTCCTCTCTACCAAATTTAGCATGAATCACCGCTGAAACGAACTAACACTTAATTTGCGTCCAATTTCTTTAAAGTTGAAATATTATTATTTTTCATATAAAAATTGTATAACACATTAGTAAAATACTTATTTATATAACTATTGTGTTTGGTTAAGAATTTACACAAATTAAGTTGTTTTTCTTTTATATATCGAAAATATAAATTACTCTTCTCAAGAATTGATCCATAAATCTCCTTCTACTCAACTCATATATCTCCCAACTCATACCATTTGAGCTATTATACAGGGACATACAAATTAAGTTTATAAATACCTTCTAAAAATTATTATATTATTGGATGAAATTATAGAGTTACTATTTTAATTTTAAATTCAATTTTCTTCCAATCAAGTTTTTTTTTCTTTCAATTTTGTTAGTTTATAAGTCATATTTCCCATATCACACTCTCAATTTATGAATCATGTGAAAGTGGTTGGGGATGTACTCACGTACAATCATTAATTGGGCATACAATAACACGTTAGGTTAAACGTAATTTTGGAATACATTTTTTTTTACCATTAAAAAAAAAAGCACTTGTGCTACCATCGTTGTGTTTTATTTTAAAAAAAATTATTTGTTCTATACTGTAAATAATTAAAATTGTTTTATCGTTGTTGCACATTGAGGATACTTTTGAATTTTGATTTACTTAAAAAAAATTGGTTTGTTAATCAGCACTACATGCTATAAATAATTAAAAAAAAATTATTAAAGATTGGAGAGGCTCTAAGAATGATTTTTTTTTTTTGACAAACAAAAAAACTGAAATTTATTCTTATGAAGTATTCCTTTGAGCCTTGACTCCAATTTAAGTGGTCCAATTCCAATTGATGACAACTGATTATTGTCTACTGTGTAATCAATATCATGCACTATTTGTAAAATAGAAATAACAGCAAAAACAAATGTGTGTTTGGTTGGGCGGCGAGTATAATTGATTTTGGTAGAATTGAGTTTTGATAGAATTGATTTTAGATAAAAGTGAGTTGAATTAAAATTGATTTATGTTTGGATACATTTACTAAAAGTGATTCTCATAAATTCTAGTTGTTTGGATAGTATAGATCAAAATTGCTTTTGAATGTGTAATTATCAAAATGGATATTAAGTATATTTAAAATGAAAAAATAAGTACATAACAACTTAAAAATATAGTTTTTCTCTTCATAATAAAATAAATAAGTAAATAAAATCAAAATAGATTCATAAAAAAAAATTAAAAAAAAATTAATACCAAAAAAATAGCAACCTAAATGAAAATAAATGGGCTATCAGCCTATCACCGTAATAACATAAATGGGCCAGCGGGTCAAATAATTAAAGCCCAAATTTGTCTTGTTCAACCTAAAGAATAATCAGCATCGTATTGTTGTCTTCTTCAACATATCATTGCCAATGTTGCAGCACTGAAAGTTTAGAAAACAAATAATTATAGTTGAGGGTAATAGAGGGATATGCAGTAAATTTCAGTTTAAGGCTTAGATTCGCGTTTGATTTGCCGCAGAAGTTTGGAATTGTAGCTTCACATAAACTCACGTTTGGGTTGGTTTTCACGTTGCAAAGAATCACGTTTGATTTTTCCCAAACAACTCCGAAAATTGAAAACTCACGTTAGGTGATAGTGAACTCGCGTTTGGGGATGGTAAACGTGTAACCAAACACACACTTAAGGTAGATGATCTTGTGTTATAGCTTCATGCCTTCATTGATGTTAGAAAACCTTTTGAGATCAAACATAATTTTTTTTTGGTTAGACCATAATATTTTTATTTGAATTTATTTATTAAAATGTATTTTGTATATACTTAATTAATTATTCAAAAATATTTGACATAATATCAATTGGCCCATTAGCTCAGTTGGTTAGAGCGTCGTGCTAATAATGCGAAGGTCGCAGGTTCGAGACCTGCATGGGCCAATAAACTTTTTATGTTTTATTTTTCAATTCTCATTTTAAAAATATTTTTATAGAATGTGGATCCAATCTTTCCAAATTTAAGTACATTTCATACATGTTTTTTTTTCAATTTTTTTGCCTGATTACCTTTTATTCAATGTAATTAAATTATATATTTATAATTAAATAAGAATGAACAAAAAAAATCTTTTTATCCATTTTTTTTAAATTATAAAAATCTATATCTTGTAGGATTTTTGGTATTTTCTATGAATTGATCTGTGATTTGTGAACACTACTAATATTACTCTTTCCTTATCAATGAATCCATCTACCAACATGGTCCAAAAATTTTAAGTTTGCCAAACTCCTCAAATACCATGTCAAATGGCTTGAAAGCACTACCCTATATTGTTTCTACTACTAGATGATAATAACAAGAAAAATAATTGCCAAAATAATTGCCCTTCTTTTGGGATATATCTCATCTTCTCTCCTTTGGGAGTTGGGTATTCTCGTGTTTGTGGTTTTTGGGTGTTCTTGTTTCTTTGAAGTTAGGGTGTCTGCTTTTTTATTTGTAGCGTTGTTTGTTTTTTATTATTCTTTGATGGTTTATACATGTTTCGGTATCTTTAGGCGTTTGATTTTTTTGTGGGTATTTCTCATATTCATTTGTACTTTGAATTCCTGTCCTTTTTTTGCATTTGAAATATATAATATATAATTATATTTGCCATTCAAAAAAAAACAAGAAAGATAATTGCATGTGAACTGTGTGGTGAATATATATAACACTAGGATTGTACAATCGATTTGTAGAGCAAGAGCATGGAATACTAAAATCAGCATTCCTTTGTGCACAAAATTTAAATACTAGTATAGGTGTGTGGAACCAATGGTTTAATGTGTTGTTGTACACCTTGGCTAACAGCAATCTTGAATTGTTCCTACTTCCTAAATAAATTATATTGTTCTACTTGATATATTAAAACATATAGTTTATAGTAGAGGCAATACCAAGCTTAGTCCAAAGAGTCATACACTAATCTGAAAAATTCTTTTCTATCCAATAAAAATATACAATTGATTAAGTATGTTGTAGTAGCATATTATAATTTTTTTATTGATGTTGTAGTTTTCCATATATATAATGGCTATTAAATCTAATTAAAAGGTGAGAGAAATATATAAATTGAAGTGTTTGAAAATGATAAAGTGTAACAATATTATGATACACAAATAAAATTATAAGTTTTGATGTGAGATAAAAATTAATTTTCAATATAATTGCTAAAGTTATTCGTATATATAGGTATGGTAGGGATAAAAATAAGGTGTGATAGTCCCCGTAGGATAGCTCAAGTGATAAGAGCTGGGAGATGTGAGTTGGGTAAAAGAAGGTCCAGGGATCAAATTAAATCTTGGTGGGAGCATTTATCGATCTTTTCGATATACCAAAAAATAATAAAGTGTGATATACCTGAGTTGGATGTCATGGTGATACATATAAAATCAAGAGAGAAGAATATAATCTAAAAAATACTTGATGCTTCCTTACTATTATCTCACTACAAGAACATAAATTCAATGTTCGTGAAATTAAGAAAGAAAACATAAAATAAAACTATCGAATGTCAATACAATTCATGGAATATTTTATCATAAGGTATATATATTGCACATTTATTTTGTCACACAATAACCCACTCTTCTTTTTAGGGTGTTTTTCTAGTCTATTGGCTTTTTAATCCATTTACATCTTTCATCAATGCACTTACAAACATAGTACCTGTTCCAAACTTGATCACAATCGGCATCATACTCACAATATGGTTCATGATAATCTGCTATGAAAAAAAAATGCTATAATGTTACTAGTGTAAAACAAAAAAGTTACTAAATCATAATAAAAGATTGTGTATGAACTACAAAGTAAAGAAATAAATTTATAAATGGTGAAAAAATGGCTTACACTCATCAACTTTTGCTACAGCAAAAAATAAGGAAAGAAGTAGAATCAAAGCATAACTAAACTTTACAATTTCAGACATATTTTTCTTTTTTTGCATCTGAAAATACATAATATAATTTGATCACTTTATAGTATTGTATAAAGTCCATATACTACCCTATAAATAATTCAATAATTTTTAGTGCTTGTGAAGTTATAAAAGCCCGTCATAATATAGTCATTATTAAATTTATTTTGGGTATACAATATACTATGAGAGTGACAACAAAATTCAGGAGCAAAACTAAACAGTATACATGCACATATAGTAAGGAAGTCATATATAATAGTAAAGGTTTTTCCTTAAATATTTCATAATACTCTCTCTGTTTCTTTTTACGTTAAATTTAGCGTTCCTATTTAACTGTCCTTTTTATATTTTAAGGGTACGATTTGTCAATTATACTCTTCGTCAATTACTTATCTTTTTCAATAAAACTTGTTAATACTGGTATATTTTTTGACAATAATACTATACTATATATTCAAGTGTAAAAAAGTAGGAATTTATTATGGTATATTAAAGTAAGGGTATAATAGAAAGATAAAGTGTAAAAATACACTTCTTTAATTTGGTATTACTGTTCTAAATAAAATGATAGTTAAAATGAAATTGAACGGAGAGAGGGAGTAGTAAGCAAAAATATTTATTTTCTTTCTTGATATTAACCATTCGATTATGAGGAGAAGAGGCCATGATAATCCAGAGATTAAGTGAAAGATAAGTAAAGTCTAACCCCATATAAATTTTTTAGGAATTGATTTTGAATTCTACCAGACAATTCGTCCTTACAATAAGCCCAAATATAACATATTATTTTTTCTAGCTTTTCATTATTTTTTTACCTTTCATGACAATAAAGGAATATCTTTCTTTTTGGACCTTGGTAAAGTTATTTGTTAGAATAATACAGCATTTAACATGTTTATGCACAACTATAACATATTGTAAGAACATATTTTCTGCTCATAAAATTGTTGAATAAAAAAAATGTGTATTCGATTTTTTAATATACCGTGATATACTCTACATTATCATTCACATTTATTTAGAAAATAATTTGATATTGAATTATGTAAACCAAATTTTTTTTCCAGTAAGATTGATATACAATGTCCCTCTTATCTATAAGAGATAATTATTTTTTAGATTCATTGAATAGTTAATGTATTCAATCTATATAAATATAGATCATATGGAATTTTGGCGAAACCCTTCCTTCTCAAACCGCCGTCTTCACCCTTCCTTCTCAAACATCCACCTTCACCTTACCGTAGCCATTCAAGATGTAGATTGGTCGATGGTGGTACGATGAGAGGCATCTTGCGCTCTGCATCACCTTACCCGTGTTTTAGCCGTCTCTAGTGTTGCCAGTTGTATCGGTGGCTAAACCCACTAGGGTGGTCTAAGACTGTGTCTCTGGCGTAGGGTTCATCAAAAACTGCATCAGTTTTAATTCGATGTCGTTGGGTTGCATTCGATTGGTTTTGGATATATGGAACCAGAGATGCTCACAGATCTGGCGGTCTTTACTCCGTTTTACCATGTGCAAGTGGTGATTGGTGTCATCGCACAATTTGTGGTGGTTGAAATTCAGTTTTCTGTCATCTCTTGGCTGAGATCAAACCACAAGTATTAGTTTCATGGTTGTCGTTGTCGCCGTGAGCGGTTGGTTCATGGATTTATTGTTTTCGTTTGGTGGTCGGGTCTATTTGCTATCCTTTGTATTCATAGTAGTATCTTTGTGCATTGTTCGGTTGGAAGCCTCTCAAGTCGTGCTAAATTGATTCGGCCTATTTGCTCGAAAGGGATCGGTACATAGGTTCTTCCATGTTGACGGTAGAAAACGTCAGTCGTGCTAATGGGTTGACCATCCCTCGATCTGGCTTTCTTTTGGCTCTGGGTTGCTTTGGATTCTAACTAGACTAGTGTCGAAATTATTTCAATATATGTATCACTATATGATTTCAAAATGTTTGGCTCGAAAGAGTTATTACTTGTTAGGGTTGGCAAAGCGGGATGGTCTTACTCGTTAAGGCTCGCCCCGCTTAAGCCCACTTAAAAATGAGAAGATCTGAGTCAATTTAAGTGGATGAGTCTAAAATTGAACCCCGCCCTAATTATTGACGAACATTCGAGTTGGTAGCTCGGTCCGCCAAACAATTAATATTTTTTTGGCGTAGCTTACAATTATGCTATTACAAAAAAATATATTGATGTTATTTAATTTTTTTTAAGAAGCAAACAAATTTTGAGCGAAACTCAAGCTTATGAGACAAATCAAACATATATATCACTAACAAATTTAACAAAATAATTAACAAATTCAACATAATTAATACCAAGAAGGAGCACATAGAGACAAGAAGAAGCAAGCAATCTTAAATTTTAAGAGATAGAGCAGTGGCGAAAATCAACCCTAAATTTTACATGTATGAACGAATAGAAAAAACCTAAATTTTAAATAAGTGTTCTTATTGGGTTGGATCGTGCCACCCATTTTTTTTTTATTGATTTTAACAACTCCTTAAAAAAACCAAATTAACGAGTTATGTAGGTCTGTTTTTCTTGGCGAGCTGAACGAGGCGAGCCACATCGAAAAACCAAGCTCAAAACTTTGACTCAGTCTCAGCCCGTCAAAATTAGTGAGTCAAATAGGTCGGGTCGGCAAGTCAGACCTATTTTGCCACACCTATTACTTGGGTTAGCCACCACCCTTTTCTCCTCTCTTCTCATTGTTTCATCTTAATGGGTGATTTTTGACCATTTTTGGTCTGAAATCACCCCTCAACACTATTATTTTCTCTCTTTTTAATTAATTAAGTGGTTTGTGTCAAAAAAAAATTAAATAAGTGGTTATTCACATAAGTTTGTTTCTTCATTTTTTAATGTTTCGTCGTCTTAGTGCGACATTGTGCTTGTTCGTCGTCTTGTCCGGCATTGTGTTCGTTCATCTTCTTGTGCAGCGTTTGTTGGTTTTTCGTCGTAGTACGAGATTCATTGATTCAAATTGACACTGTCACATCGACTTATTACAGAACTATGAAGACTTAGACGTCAATGCTACAGATCCGGGAGTATGAACATTCCTGCTACTTTTATGTTGTCATATTTGTAGGCACTTTCAAGATGCCGTTGTATGCTATTAACATAGATGCTGCAAGATTGTTTGCAGATTTACCTTTTTCAGCTTTTAGCAATCTTGATTTTGTAATGATCTATGTATTTTTTTATTTTGAATGAATTTCTTTTTTAGTAAAAAAAAAAAAAAACTCTTATTTTTATTCCTAGCTGTTAACTACCTAAAAAAATTATTCGATTCTGAGGGGAAGAGACCATGATAATCCGGAGATTAAATGGAAGATAAGTAAAGTCTAACAATAATTTTATTTTCTAAGAGTTGAGTTAGATTCTTCCGGACAGTTCATCTTTACGATAAGCTCAATAAACTTTCTCTATTAACCTTTTATTATTTCTAACTTTTCATTATTTTTTATCCTTTCATGACAATAAAGGAATATTTTTCTTTTTGTACCATGGTAAAGTTTTTTTTTTACTAGGATAAAAATATATTCATTCATTCAAATTGTTATAGTATTTCAGATTTATTATCGCTAAAAATAAAAATGATGAATCTGTGAACAAACTCGCAATATTCAAGTTAATAACATCGAAAGACATACTTATGCCTATAAATATTGTAATAAAATTAAAGTAACCAGAACTTCTATGCCTCAAGATTTGCATCATTGACGAATTAAATCATTGTGTGATGCAGTAGCTGACTGAAGTTGATATGTAAATCCAATCCAATGAACACTGCAACAAGACAGGAAAACAAACAGCGCACGCGAAGATGGGGAAACAAACAAACACCGCACGAAGATGAAAAATCAAACAATCTCTCACTAAGACGAAATATAAAAACTAAACTATGTGAAAGTCACTTATTTAGATTAAAGCAAATGAAGAAAAATGCAAAGGGGTGATTTCGAGCAAGAAAACAATAATTACAGCTTTTTGACGAAAGAAGATGAAAAAAATTAAAGAGAAGGAAGAGTTTTTCTCACTAAATAATTAGGGCGGCTAAAAATATATTGTTGATGAATAATACACCATAAAATTGTTAGTCCTTAATTTGTTGCACAAGTACAATTATCCGAAAAATTCTCATCTCCCCCACCTTTCTATTTCCCTTCCTGAAATTACTTTTTTATTCTTGCAAAAAGTTCATAACATATATTTAGAACTTTTTTTAGTTCAAATATTGATATTTTACTGCAAAAAAAAGTTTGAAAGATATGTTCCGAACTTTTTTACAAGGGTAAAAAAGTCATTTTTAGGGGGAAAAAGAGTGGTGGGAGGCGAGATGAGAATTTTTCCAATTATCCTCTCTTCCAATTGATTCTTAATTGTCCGGTCTTCATGATTCACATCAAATCGAGCAGTCCATTCATCATTATTAAAATGAAAATTAATATGACGTCAATGGTTGTGTAAATATAGGATAATTGGAAGGATAACTATGTAACCAATTATAAACTTAAAAATCTACTCCCTCCGATCACTATTATAAACAAAAAAAAAACACGTCAAATTTTGGTCACTATTATAATTAAAAGTTAACTATTTTTAAAATAATAAATACTACTATTTCAAATGTTATTAAAACAAATACCCTTATTTAAAAAAAAATAACCTTATTGATATTAACGGGCCAACCGTGTCCGTTTGTACGATACATATTTTTTATGATATTAATTTCTATGTTGAAAATGATTCTAAATTTTTGATTTTGATGAAAACAAAAATGTATAGAAATTATTGAGACGGAAGTTATAGAAGTTAAACATAGAAGTTATAGTTTCAAAAATACAATCAAGGGTATTTTAGAAATTATGAAAATGATTACTTGTTGTTGTTGCAGTGATTTGTTGAATTGGACTCATTTCATGTTGACGGTCGGTCCATACGCCAGCTTGTTAGACCTATAGTTAGCGCCTCAAACACTCACGAGTTTACGAGTTGTTTTAACATGTGTAATGTAGAACATGTTAGACAAACCATCATTAAAAATAGGCAAATGCGCACATTCACGAGTTCTTTAAGTTTCGTGTTTGTAACAATCAGGTCTTTAAAGTATTTTAGGTAACAATTAAGTCATTTATGCTTCAAAAAAAACAATTAAGTCATTTAAGTTTTTTAGTTAACGAATTAGTTCTGTAAGTTTCTAATTTGTTGCACCGTTACAGTTATCCTCCCTTATAGTTGATCCCTAATTGTCTGGTAATTATGGTTCACATGAAATTGAGTCTCAAATTTATCATGATTAACATAAAAAATTGACGTCATGTTAGTGATTTTGTAAATATAATAGCCCTCACGAGTCCAACGTATTGTCCAATATTTATGTGCAATCAGTTGGATAACTACGAAAAAGAGTTGATCGTGTAATTAGGATTATTTGAGTAATATACCAACCAAATGATCATAAACATAATGTGCAATTTTTTTCTTTTTTTGGTGATCAGCATAATGTACAATTTGACCAAGTAAATAAGCAGTTAAAACGCCAATCAATTTTCACCAAAAAAAAATGTGAATCAAGGCAAACTACCATGTCATAACTACCATGTGAAACCATGTGAAAAGATTTTCGTACACGTTAAACTCAAGGCAAGCATCTTCATTTTTTCTTCATTCCTGTCTTTGCGTGTCCATTGCATCTTTTTTTTTCTTTCTTTCATACACGTTAAACTCAAGGCAAGCAAAGTCATAACTATCATGTGAAAAAAATTTGTTCAATGGTTTTTATTTTAGAATCAAAATATACTTTGATTAAACGAAAAATACTATAAATACAAGGCAATTGTTAGGATCCAGCCCTCAAAATAACAAGGACAAACAAAACAAAGACCCAAAATTAGCCTATTACATCATAAGATTTTCTAGATGTGTCAATCAACTCTTATTGGTCCATCCTCTATCAACTATAGTATCTATTATTTTCTCATCAATATGTTTTGTTCTATACAACATTACCAAAACTAATATCATTTCTATATCTCCATATCTCGTAATTAAACACATTCAGTAAAAGCCAACTTCAGAATCTTAGCCCGGCTCCCTTTTCCTTTCGTTTGCTGAATAATCCATTGAGTCCATCCCAAAAGGATGTGATCAACCTGAATCCACTTCAAAACGTTATTCCAAATCCCCATAGTTTCATTGCAACAAAACATGAAGTGTTGTTGCATTTCATCAGCATTGTAGAAACAACAACATATACGGTCAATTAGGATAAATATATGTAATTTGTCCCGAGTAGCCAACCTCTTGTTGCAAGAAATCCAAAGGTTGGTCAGAGCTCTAGGCCGAACCATGTTTCCATAGAACAAAGTTTTCCACAGAACACTTTGAGGTGGATGATGAACACTTTGAGCTCTGAACTTTTATGCCTCCATCATCTTTGTCCATACTTGATTTTGATGGATACCTTCCCTTTGATTCATAATAGCCTTCATTATCCAGGAGGCATTATCTGGAATATTACCTTCCTTAATGTTTTAGTTTTTAATATAATTAGCATGAACTCATTTCTCCCAAACACTATCTAATTTGTCACTTAAGTTCCACAACAGTTTCAGCAAGGTAACGTGATTCCAAATCTGATTCGTACATTGCTTTTATATATAGTTTAGCTAAAGTCTTGCCACAATTACTATATGAAAAGTTTCAAGGCAATCAATGACTTATACAATCTCTTTATTATTTTAATGCAAGTTTGCACAATTAATTATCCATGTTGTTGCTACAAACAACAATAATATAATTACTTGAAATTGAGACCAAAATTCTCATCTATTTTAGTCTTTGGTGATTCAACAGTAGACACAGGAAACAATAATTACACCAAGATATTGGCCAAAGGAAATTGCTTACCATATGGTAGAGATTTTCCTAATCATGTACCTACTAATAAATTTTCTATTGGAAAATAAGTCATTGATTTTATTGCATCCACAATAAATCCCAAAGACAATGTCTCTCCATTTTTAAATCAAAAATGGAGGGTCATTGTCTTTGAGATTTATTGTGGATGCAATAAAATCAAAAACCAATTTTCCATTAGAAAATTTACCAATTGGTACATGATTAGGAAAATCTCTACCATATGGTAAATGATTTCCTTTAGCCAATACCTCGATGTAATTATTGTTTCCTGTATCTACTGTAGAATCACCAAAGACTAAAATAGATGAGAATTTTAGTCTCAATTTCAAGTCATTGTTGTTTGTAGCAACAACATTGATAATGGTGCAAACTGTCACTAAAATGATAAAAGGAATTGCATAAGTCATTGCTCGGCTTGAAATATTTCATATGGTAATTGTGGCAAAGTTTTAGCTAAACTATATATAAAAGTATTGTAGGTTTCACATGGTAATTGTAGCATTGCTTACCTCGAGTTTAACGTGTATGAAAAAAAATTCACATGGTAATTGTGGCATTGCTTGTCTTGAGTTTAACGTGTATGAAAGGGAAAAAAGGAAGGAAGAAGAAAAAAGATGATGCAATAGACATACAACAATCAACAAACAAAACTTATGTTTATGTATTTATCTATATTTGATTTGGCAAGAATATACTGTTGGATATTTTATCAAATAGTATTTTATTTTAAAGCTATTGTTAAATTATTTTATAAACATTTTAAAGAATTATAATTATTATTAATTAATTGATTCACGTTTTATGTTTGGTGAAAATTGATCCACATTTTAACTGTTTATTTGCTTGCTCAAATTGTACATTATACTGTTCACAAAAAAAGCACAACATTGCACATTATGGTTATGATCATTTGGTTGGAATATTACTCAATCAATCTTAATTATAGGTTAAACTCATTTTAATAGTTATCCAACTGATTGCACATAAATATTAGACGTATGCGTTAGACTCTTGGGGGCTATTATAATATGACTTCCCTTTATCTAGTCTTGTAAATAAGGAGAAACAAACCAGTGAAAAGAAAATGACTTAGTGAGTAAATTAAAAGAATATAAAATTTTTTGAGCATTTAAAAGTAGTTTGTTGAGACTATGATAATTTACGTGTTGTGTTAGTAAGATGTGATTGTTGTATTTTGGAAGGTATTAACTATGAGATCAACTACACCAGATAACTTACCTATGATGGTGAAATAGTCTTATGCCCAGTATATTTACACACTTCAATCAGTTTCGATAAATTCTTCTTGTTCTTTATTTCATTTTATTATCAGTCTTATTTACTTGTACTAATGTATGTACTATTGTCCTAATAGATTGATTTTCATGTAACTATGTGAACATGAAGGAGGGAGTAGTTTTTAGTGTTTCTCAAGTTATAAAAGCTTGTCATTTGGCATGGCAACGGGGCGGGGGCGGGTTTAAGCAATACCAACCCCGTCCCCGTCTCCCTCTACCACCCTGCCTCCGCCTCCAAACTCATTCAGGGATAGTTTTTCAACACCCACCCCCGCCCCTAACAAAGAACGGGTTTTCCCGCCCGCCCTGCATCTACCTGCAAAAACTATAATATAAAAAAAGTTTTTTATTTTAATTTTTGAAAAATATCATGTCTCAATTTTTTTTAAAGAAGATAAATAAATAAATAAACTTAGTCAAATAATAAAATATTATATTTCAGATTACTATTTTTAAGAAGAATAAACATGCAATGATAATGTTAAATATAGTGAAAATATGATAAATTAATGGACAAAGCGAGGGCGGGGGTGGGTGCGGTGCGGGTGGAAGGTCATACCACCCCCGCCTCCACCCCCGTATTCAAAATTCGGGTTTTCCCCGTTTCCACCCCCGCACCTAGTTGAACTTGAAACGATTTTCCCCACAGGTGGGTCTTATTGCCATGCCTATCTGTCATTAAACTATAGTCATTATTAAATATATTTTAAGTATATCAATGTATTATGTTTGTCCCTTTAGCACACATAATAATTGGAAAGGGTTATTTTAACATTTCATAATAGGAAACAAAAAAAATTTGGGTTAGCCACCACTCTTTTCTCCTCTCTTCTCATTGTTTCATCTTAATGGGTGATTTTTGACCATTTTTGGTCTGAAATCACCCCTCAACACTATTATTTTCTCTCTTTTTAATTAAATAAGTGGTTTGTGTCAAAAAAAATTAAATAAGTGGTCATTCACATAAGTTTGTTTTTTCATTTTTTAATGTTTCGTCGTCTTAGTGCGACATTGTGCTTGTTCGTCGTCTTGTGTGGCGTTGTGTTCGTTCATCTTCTTGTGCGGCGTTTGTTGGTTTTTCATCGTAGTACGAGATTCATTGATTCAAATTGACACTTTCACATCGACTTATTACAGAACTATGAAGACTTAGACGTCAATGCTACAGATCCGGGAGTATGAATATTCCTGCTACTTTTATGTTGTCATATTTGTAGGCACTTTCAAGATGCCTTATGGTTGGTGAATGTGATACGCAAGTATACGCAGTTAATCATAGCAATTAATAAGTGAAAAGAGTGTCGAACCCACAGGGAATAGAATAAGGGTTATACATTCCAAGTTCAAATAAAGTGTTTAGTCTATTGGAATGGTAACAAAACATATTTGGTTTTTAACACAATAAATAAAATAGCAGTTGAGTAAGTTGATTATTGAAAATGATAATAAAAGGGTAGCTGGGATTAAGATCCATTTAACACATGAACGAAGTATAGTGAATGATAACTACTGTCGTGCCATATGTGAGCAAGCTTGCCTTGTGGTGTATGTCTACAACGTTAGATATTAAAATGGGGTATAATGAACTGGCTCTGTCGAGGTTACTATTAATCCCATTAGAGTTCAGAAAAGCTCGTGCTTGATCCCACTAAGGCCCTTAACTTATCCATAAGAAAAGGTAGGGATTACATGTCTGCTCCCACTTAACCTTATTAACTTTATTATTTCCGTTAACATGTTAGATGTCTCTACACATGCAACTTGTATGTAAATCTAATTTGATCAGTCAAAGAAATAAATGTATTTTCATAAAAACATAAAGTTAAAGATGACACAAGAACAATCATTCATTCACATAAATACTTCATTCATTATATTAAACTTCACATAATCTCAACTACAAAGAGTTTAGCTCGGAATGAGCATAGAAACAACAACAATAATAACAAGTAAAGTAGTGATACCCATTACAATGCAATAGATACTCCTACAGACACTGTCGTGCCTCTCGTTATCACCGGTCGCCTCCTGCAACAATGGATCTCTCCGGCGGCTCCTCTTCTTTCTCATATCTATTCTCTATTCAATCACCTTATGGCTGCTTCTTTTAGGTTTAAGGACGTGTATTTATAGGACAATCCTTCTTGGATCGGGTGCAACCTTAATTGAGACTACTAGGCCCAAGGAATAAGGATATTCCATTTGCAAGGACCACTTAATCATAGTACAATCATTGTGATGCTGACAGCTGGCAAGCCAGCCAGTCATCCTTATCCTTCAAAGATGCCTTTCACAATGTTCTAGCACATTCCCAGATTTGTCTTCTAGCAGCGCTTGACTTGTTGACTTGTACGAAACTCAATATCTTGATAGTCATTATCAGTAGATGCCTTTTGATGACGATCCAAAACCAAATAACATGCCTTGACATAAGTTGCCTCTAAACTAACTCTTTTTCATCAAAATTACATAATTATTCCTAATACATAATTCTAGACTCAAAACTAAATAAACTAATGAAATTGCATTAAAACATGGTTTGATCACCATATTGGCAGGAAATAACTCATGAATAAAGGCCTAAATAACATACAAATAATGCGTCATCAATGCCGTTGTATGCTATTAACATAGGTGCTGCAAGATTGTTTGCAGATTTACCTTTTTCAGTTTTTAGCAATCTTGATTTTGTAATGATCTATGTATTTTTTATTTTGAATGAATTTCTTTTTTAGTAAAACAAAAACACAGAAATATCTTATTTTTATTCCTAGCTGTTAACTACCTAAAAAAATTATTCGATTCTGAGGGGAAGAGACCATCATAATCCAGAGATTAAATGGAAGATAAGTAAAGTCTAACAATAATTTTATTTTCTAAGAGTTGAGTTAGATTCTTCCGGACAGTTCATCTTTACGATAAGCTCAATAAACTTTCTCTATTAACCTTTTATTATTTCTAACTTTTCATTATTTTTTATCCTTTCATGACAATAAAGGAATATTTTTCTTGTTGTACCATGGTAAAGTTTTTTTTTACTAGGATAAAAATATATTCATTCATTCAAATTGTTGTAGTATTTCAGATTCACTATCGCTAAAAGTAAAAATGATGAATTTGTGAACAAACTCGCAATATTCAAGTTAATAACATCGAAAGACATACTTATGCCTATAAATATTGTAATAAAATTAAAGTAACCGGAATATCTATGCCTCAAGATTTGCATCATTGACGAATTAAATCATTGTGTGATGCAGTAGCTGACTGAAGTTGATATGTAAATCCAATCCAATGAACACCGCAACAAGACAGGAAAACAAACACCGCACGCGAAGATGGGGAAACAAACAAACACCGCACGAAGATGAAAAATCAAACAACGTCTCACTAAGACGAAATATAAAAACTAAACTATGTGAAAGTCACTTATTAAGATTAAAGCAAATGAAGAAAAATGCAAAGGGGTGATTTCGAGCAAGAAAACCAAAATCACAGCTTTTTGACGAAAGAAGATGAAAAAAATTAAAGAGAAGGAGGAGTTTTTCTCACTAAATAATTAGGGCGGCTAAAAATATATTGTTGATGAATAATACACCAAAAAATTGTTAGTCCTAAATTTGTTGCACAAGTACAATTATCCGAAAAATTCTCATCTCCCCCACCTTTCTATTTCCCTTCCTGAAATTACTTTTTTATTTTTGCAAAAAGTTCAGAACATATATTTAGAACTTTTTTTAGTTCAAATATTGATATTTTACTGCAAAAAAAAGTTTGAAAAATATGTTCCGAACTTTTTTACAAGGGTAAAAAAGTCATTTTTAGGGAGAAAAAGAGTGGTGGGAGGCGAGATAAGAATTTTTCCAATAATCCTCTCTTCCAATTGATTCTTAATTGTGCGGTCTTTATGATTCACATCAAATCGAGCATTACATTCATCATTATTAAAATGAAAATTAATATGACGTCAATGTTTGTGTAAATATAGGATAATTGGAAGGATAACTATGTAACCAATTATAAACTTAAAAATCTACTCCCTCCGATCACTATTATAAACAAAAAAAAACACGTCAAATTTTGGTCACTATTATAATTAAAAGTTAACTATTTTTAAAATAATTAACACTACTATTTCAAATGTTATTAAAACAAATACCCTTATTTAAAAAAAATAATAACCTTATTGATATTAACGGGCCAACCGTGTCCGTTTGTACGATACATATTTTTTATGATATTAATTTATATGTTGAAAATGATTATAAATTTTTGATTTGATGAAAATGTATAGAAATTATTGAGACGGAAGTCATAGAAGTTAAACATAGAAGTTATAGTTTCAAAAATACAATCAAGGGTATTTTAGAAATTATGAAAATGATTACTTGTTGTTGTTGCAGTGAGTTGTTGAATTGGACTCATTTCATGTTGACGGTCAGTCCATACGCCAGCTTGTTAAACCTATAGTTAGCGCCTCAAACACTCACGAGTTCACGAGTTGTTTTAACATGTGCAATGTAGAACATGTTAGACAAACCATAATTAAAAATAGGCAAATGCTCACATTCACGTGTTCTTTAAGTTTCGTGTTTGTAATAATCAGGTCTTTTAAGTATTTTAGGTAACAATTAAGTCATTTAAGTTTTTTAGTTAACGAATCAGTTCTGTAAGTTTCTAATTTGTTGCACCGTTACAGTTATCCTCCCTTATAGTTGATCCCTAATTGTCTGGTAATTATGGTTCACATGAAATTGAGTCTCAAATTTATCATGATTAACATAAAAAATTGACGTCATGTTAGTGATTTTGTAAATATAATAGCCCTCACGAGTCCAACGTATTGTCCAATATTTATGTGCAATCAGTTGGATAACTACGGAAAAGAGTTTATCGTGTAATTAAGATTATTTGAGTAATATACCAACCAAATGATCATAAACATAATGTGCAATTTTTTTCTTTTTTTGGTGATCAACATAATGTACAATTTGACCAAGTAAATAAGCAGTTAAAACGCCAATCAATTTTCACCCAAAAAAAAAATGTGAATCAAGGCAAACTACCATGTCATAACTACCATGTGAAAAAAAAATCGTAACTACCATGTGAAAAGATTTTCGTACACGTTAAACTCAAGGCAAGCATCTTCATTTTTTCTTCATTCCTGTCTTTGCGTGTCCATTGCATCTTTTTTTTTTCTTTCTTTCATACACGTTAAACTCGAGGCAAGCAAAGTCATAACTATCATGTGAAAAAAAAATTCCTACAATGGTTATTATTTTAGAATAAAAATATACTTTGAAACAACAACATATACGGTCAATTAGGCTAAATTTATGTAATTTGTCTCGAGTAGCCAACCTCTTGTTGCAAGAAATCCAAAGGTTGGTCAGAGCTCTAGGTCGAACCATGTTTCCATAGAACAAAGTTTTCCACATAACACTTTGAGGTGGATGATGAACACTTTGAGCTCTAAACTTTTATGTCTCCATCATCTTTGTCCATACTTGATTTTGATGGATACCTTCCCTTTGATTCATAATCGCCTTCATTATCCAGGAGGCATTATGTGGAATATTACCTTCCTTAAGGTTTTAGTTTTTAATATAATTAGCATGAACTCATTTCTCCCAAACACTATCTAATTTGTCAATTAAGTTCCACAAAAGTTTCAGCAAGGTAACGTGATTCCAAATCTGATTCGTACATTGCTTTTATATAAAGTTTAGCTAAAGTCTTGCCACAATTACTATATGAAAAGTTTCAAGGCAAGCAATGACTTATACAATCTCTTTATTATTTTAATGCAAGTTTGCACCATTAAATATCCATGTTGTTGCTACAAACAACAATAATATAATTACTTGAAATTGAGATCAAAATTCTCATCTATTTTTGTCTTTGGTGATTCAACAGTAGACACAAGAAACAATAATTACACTAAGATATTGGCCAAAGGAAATTGCTTACCATATGGTAGAGATTTTCCTAATCATGTACCTACTAATAAATTTTCTAATGGAAAATAAGTCATTGATTTTATTGCATCCACAATAAATCTCAAAGACAATGACCCTCCATTTTGGAAAAATAGAGGGTCATTGTCTTTGAGATTTATTGTGGATGCAATAAAATCAATAACCAATTTTCCATTAGAAAATTTACCAATTGGTACATGATTAGGAAAATCTCTACTATATGGTAAATGATTTCCTTTAGTCAATACCTCGATGTAATTATTGTTTTCTGTATCTACTGTAGAATCACCAAAGACTAAAATAGATGAGAATTTTAATCTCAATTTCAAGTCATTGTTGTTTGTAGCAACAACATTGATAATGGTGCAAACTGTCACTAAAATGATAAAGGGAATTGCATAAGTCATTGCTCGGCTTGAAATATTTCATATGGTAATTGTGGCAAAGTTTTAGCTAAACTATATATAAAAGTATTGTAGGTTTCACATGGTAATTGTAGCATTGCTTGCCTCGAGTTTAACGTGTATGAAAAAAATTCACATGGTAATTGTGGCATTGCTTGTCTTGAGTTTAACGTGTATGAAAGGGAAAAAAGGAAGGAAGAAGAAAAATGATGATGCGATAGACATACAACAATCAACAAACAAAACTTATGTTTATGTATTTATCTATTTTTGATTTGGCAAGAATATACTGTTGAATATTTTCTCAAATAGTAATTTATTTTAAAGCTATTGTTAAATTATTTTATAAATATTTTAAAGAATTATAATTATTATTAATTAATTGATTCACGTTTTATGTTTGGTGAAAATTGATCCACATTTTAACTGTTTATTTGCTTGCTCAAATTGTACATTATACTGTTCACAAAAAAAGCACAACATTGCACATTATGGTTATGATCATTTGGTTGGAATATTACTCAATCAATCTTAATTATAGATTTAACTCATTTTAGTAGTTATCTAACTGATTGCACATAAATATTAGACGTATGCGTTAGACTCTTGGGGGCTATTATAATATGACTTCCCTTTATCTAGTCTTGTAAATAAGGAGAAACAAACCAGTGAAAAGAAAATGACTTAGTGAGTGAATTAAAAGAATATAAAAATTTTTGAGCATTTAAAAGTAGTTTGTTGAGACTATGATAATTTACGTGTTGTGTTAGTAAGATGTGACTGTTGTATTTTGGAAGGTATTAACTATGAGATCAACTACACCGGATAACTTATCTATGATGGTGAAATAGTCTTATGCCCAGTATATTTACACACTTCAATCAGTTTCGATAAATTCTTCTTGTTCTTTATTTCATTTTATTATCAGTCTTATTTACTTGTACTAATGTATGTACTATTGTCCTAATAGATTGATTTTCATGTAACTATGTGAACATGAAGGAGGGAGTAGTTTTTAGTGTTTCTCAAGTTATAAAAGCTTGTCATTTGGCATGGCAACGGGGCGGGGGCGGGTTTAAGCAATACCAACCCCGTCCCCGTCTCCCTCTACCACCCCTGCCTTCGCCTCCAAACTCATTCGGGGATAGTTTTTCAACACCCACCCCCGCCCCTAACAAAGAACGGGTTTTCCCGCCTGCCCTGCATCTACCTGCAAAAACTATAATATAAAAAAAAAAGTTTTTTTATTTTAATTTTTGAAAAATATCATGTCTCAATTTTTTTTAAGGAAGATAAATAAATAAATAAACCTAGTCAAATAATAAAATATTATATTTCAGATTACTATTTTTAAGAAGAATAAACATGCAATGATAATGTTAAATATAGTGAAAATATGATAAATTAATGGACAAAGCGGGGGCGGGGGCGGGGGTGGGTGATGTGCGGGTGGAAGGTCATACCATCCCCGCCTCCACCCCCGTATTAAAAATTCGGGTTTTCCCCGTTTCCACCCCCGCACCTAGTTGAACTTGAAACGATTTTCCCTACAAGTGGGTCTTATTGCCATGCCTATCTGTCATTAAACTATAGTCATTATTAAATATATTTTAAGTATATCAATGTATTATGTTTGTCCCTTTAGCACACATAATAATTGGAAGTCATATATAATAGTAAAGGGTTATTTTAACATTTCATAATAGGAAACAAAAAAAAAAATTGGGTTAGCCACCACCCTTTTCTCCTCTCTTCTCATTGTTTCATCTTAATGGGTGATTTTTGACCATTTTTTGTCTGAAATCACCCCTCAACACTATTATTTTCTCTCTTTTTAATTAAATAAGTGGTTTGTGTCAAAAAAAAATTAAATAAGTGGTTATTCACATAAGTTTGTTTTTTCTTTTTTTTATGTTTCTTCGTCTTAATGCGACATTGTGCTTGTTCGTCGTCTTGTGCGGCGTTGTGTTCGTTCATCTTCTTGTGCGGCGTTTGTTGGTTTTTCGTCGTAGAACGAGATTCATTGATTCAAATTGACACTTTCACATCGACTTATTACAGAACTATGAAGACTTAGACGTCAATGCTACAAATCCGGGAGTATGAATATTCCTGCTACTTTTATGTTGTCATATTTGTAGGCACTTCCAAGATGCCGTTGTATGCTATTAACATAGGTGCTGCAAGATTGTTTGCAGATTTACCTTTTTCAGTTTTTAGCAATCTTGATTTTGTAAAGATCTATGTATTTTTTATTTTGAATAAATTTCTTATTTAGTAAAACAAAAAAACAGAAATATCTTATTTTTATTCCTAGCTGTTAACTACATAAAAAAATTATTCGATTCTGAGGGGAAGAGACCATCATAATCCATAGATTAAATAGAAGATAAGTAAAGTCTAACAATAATTTTATTTTTTAAGAGTTGAGTTAGATTCTTCCGGACAGTTCATCTTTACGATAAGCTCAATAAACTTTCTCTATTAACCTTTTATTATTTCTAACTTTTCATTATTTTTTATCCTTTCATGACAATAAAGGAATACTTATGCCTATAAATGATGAATCTGTGAACAAACTCGCAATATTCAAGTTAATAACATCGAAAGACATACTTATGCCTATAAATATTGTAATAAAATTAAAGTAACCAGAATATCTATGCCTCAAGATTTGCATCATTGACGAATTAAATCATTGTGTGATTGATATGTAAATCCAATCCAATGAACACCGCAACAAGACAGGAAAACAAACACCGCACGCGAAGATGGGGAAACAAACAAACACCGCACGAAGATGAAAAATCAAACAACGTCTCACTAAGACGAAATATAAAAACTAAACTCTGTGAAAGTCACTTATTTAGATTAAAGCAAATGAAGAAAAATGCAAAGGGGTGATTTCGAGCAAGAAAAACAAAATCACAGCTTTTTGACGAAAGAAGATGAAAAAAATTAAAGAGAAGGAGGAATTTTTCTCACTTAATAATTAAGGCGGCTAAAAATATATTGTTGATGAATAATACACTATAAAATTGTTAGTCCTTAATTTGTTGCTCATATACAATTATCCGAAAAATTCTCATCTCCCCACCTTTCTATTTCCCATCCTGAAATTACTTTTTTATTCTTGCAAAAAGTTCAGAACATATATTTAGAACTTTTTTTAGTTCAAATATTGATATTTTACTGCAAAAAAAAGTTTGAAAGATATGTTCCGAACTTTTTTACAAGGGTAAAAAAGTCATTTTTAGGGAGAAAAAGAGTGGTGGGAGGCGAGATAAGAATTTTTCCAATAATCCTCTCTTCCAATTGATTCTTAATTGTCCGGTCTTTATGATTCACAGCAAATCGAGCATTACATTCATCATTATTAAAATGAAAATTAATATGACGTCAATGTTTGTGTAAATATAGGATAATTGGAAGGATAACTATGTAACCAATTATAGACTTAAAAATCTACTCCCTCCGATCACTATTATAAAAAAAAAACACGTCAAATTTTGGTCACTATTATAATTAAAATTTAACTATTTTTAAAATAATTAATACTACTATTTCAAATGTTATTAAAACAAATACCCTTATTTAAAAAAAAAGTAACCTTATTGATATTAACGGGCCAACCGTGTCCGTTTGTACGATACATATTTTTTATGATATTAATTTATATGTTGAAAATGATTATAAATTTTTGATTTGATGAAAATGTATAGAAATTATTGAGACGGAAGTTATAGAAGTTAAACATAGAAGTTATAGTTTCAAAAATACAATCAAGGGTATTTTAAAAATTATAAAAATGATTAGTTGTTGTTGTTGCAGTGAGTTGTTGAATTGGACTCATTTCATGTTGACGGTCGGTCCATACGCCAGCTTGTTAGACCTATAGTTAGAGCCTCAAACACTCACGAGTTCACGAGTTGTTTTAACATGTGCAATGTAGAACATGTTAGACAAACCATAATTAAAAATAGGCAAATGCGCACATTCACGAGTTCTTTAAGTTTCGTGTTTGTAACAATCAGGTCTTTTAAGTATTTTAGGTAACAATTAAGTCATTTAAGTTTTTTAGTTAACGAATCAGTTTTGTAAGTTTCTAATTTGTTGCACCGTTACAGTTATCCTCCCTTATAGTTGATCCCTAATTGTCTGGTAATTATGGTTCACATGAAATTGAGTCTCAAATTTATCATGATTAACATAAAAAATTGACGTCATGTTAGTGATTTTGTAAATATAATAGCCCTCACGAGTCCAACGTATTGTCCAATATTTATGTGCAATCAGTTGGATAACTACGAAAATGAGTTTAACGTGTAATTAGGATTATTTGAGTAATATACCAACCAAATGATCATAAACATAATGTGCAATATTTTTCTTTTTTTGGGGATCAGCATAATGTACAATTTGACCAAGCAAATAAGCAGTTAAAACGCCAATCAATTTTCACCAAAAAAAAAAAAATGTGAATCAAGGCAAACTACCATGTCATAACTACCATGTGAAAAAAAAAATCGTAACTACCATGTGAAAAGATTTTCATACACGTTAAACTCAAGGCAAGAATCTTCATTTTTTCTTCATTCCTTCCCGTGTCCATTGCATCTTTTTTTTTTCTTTCTTTCATACACGTTAAACTCGAGGCAAGCAAAGTCATAACTATCATGTGAAAAAATTTCGTACAATGGTTTTTATTTTAGAATCAAAACATACTTTGATTAAACGAAAATTGCTATAAATATAAGGCAATTGTTAGGATCCAGCCCTCAAAATAACAAGGACAAAAAAAACAAAGACCCAAAATTAGCCTATTACATCATAAGATTTGCTTGATGTGTCATTCAACTCTTATTGGTGCATCCTCTATCAACTATAGTATCTATTATTTTCTCATCAATATATTTTGTTCTATACAACATTACCAAAACTAATATCATTTCTATATCTCCATATCTCGTAATTAAACACATTCAGTAAAAGCCAACTTCAGAATCTTAGTCGGGCTCCCTTTTCCTTTCATTTGCTGAATAATCCATTGACTCCATCCCAAAAGGATGTGATCAACCTGAATCCACTTCAAAACGTTATTCCAAATCCCCATAGTTTCATTGCAACAAAACATGAGGTGTTGTTGCATTTCATCAGCATTGCAGAAACAACAACATATACGGTCAATTAGGCTAAATTTATGTAATTTGTCTCGAGCAGCCAACCTCTTGTTGCAAGAAATCCAAAGGTTGGTCAGAGCTCTAGGCCAAACCATGTTTCCATAGAACAAAGTTATCCACATAACACTTTGAGGTGGATGATGAACACTTTGAGCTCTAAACTTTTATGCCTCCATCATCTTTGTCCATACTTGATTTTGATGGATACCTTCCCTTTGGTTCATAATCGCCTTCATTATCTAGGAGGCATTATCTGGAATATTACCTTCCTTAATGTTTTAGTTTTTAATATAATTAGCATGAACTCATTTCTCCCAAACACTATCTAATTTGTTACTTTAGTTCCACAACAGTTTCAGCAAGGTAACGTGATTCCAAATCTGATTTCGTACATTGCTTTTATACATAGTTTAGCTAAAGTCTTGCCACAATTACTATATGAAAAGTTTGATCAAGGCAAGCAATGACTTATACAATCTCTTTATTATTTTAATGCAAGTTTGCACCATTAATTATCCATGTTGTTGCTACAAACAACAATAATATAATTACTTGAAATTGAGATCAAAATTCCCATCTATTTTAGTCTTTGGTGATTCAACAGTAGACACAAGAAACAATAATTACACCAAGATATTGGTCAAAGGAAATTGTTTACCATATGGTATAGATTTTCCTAATCATGTACCTACTAATAAATTTTCTAATGGAAAATAAGTTATTGATTTTATTGCATCCACAATAAATCCCAAAGACAATGTTTCTCCATTTGTCTTTGAGATTTATTGTGGATGCAATAAAATCAATAACCAATTTTCCATTAGAAAATTTACCAATTGGTACATGATTAGGAAAATCTCTACCATATGGTAAATGATTTCCTTTAGCCAATACCTCGATGTAATTATTGTTTCCTGTATCTACTGTAGAATCACCAAAGACTAAAATAGATGAGAATTTTAATCTCAATTTCATGTCATTGTTGTTTGTAGCAACAACATTGATAATGTTGCAAACTGTCACTAAAATGATAAAGGGAATTGCATAAGTCATTGCTCGGCTTGAAATATTTCATATGGTAATTGTGGCAAAGTTTTAGCTAAACTATATATAAAAGTATTGTAGGTTTCACATGGTAATTGTAGCATTGCTTGCCTCGAGTTTAACGTGTATGAAAAAAATTCACATGGTAATTGTGGCATTGTCTTCAGTTTAACGTGTATGAAAGGGAAAAAAGGAAGGAAGAAGAAAAATGATGATGCAATAGACATACAACAATCAACAAACAAAACTTATGTTTAATTATGTATTTATCTATTTTTTATTTGGCAAGAATATACTGTTGGATATTTTATCAAATTGTAATTTATTTTAAAGCTATTGTTAAATTATTTTATAAACATTTTAAAGAATTATAATTATTATTAATTAATTGATTCACGTTTTTTGTTTGGTGAAAATTGATCCACATTTTAACTGTTTATTTGCTTGCTCAAATTGTACATTATACTGTTCACAAAAAAAGCACAACATTGCACATTATGGTTATGATCATTTGGTTGGAATATTACTCAATCAATCTTAATTATAGGTTAAACTCATTTTAGTAGTTATCCAACCGATTGCACATAAAAATATTAGACGTATGCGTTAGACTCTTGGGGGTTATTATAATATGACTTCCCTTTATCTAGTCTTGTAAATAAGGAGAAACAAACCAGTGAAAAGAAAATGACTTAGTGAGTAAATTAAAAGAATATAAAATTTTTTGAGCATTTAAAAGTAGTTTGTTGAGACTATGATAATTTACGTGTTGTGTTAGTAAGATGTTACTGTTGTATTTTGGATGGTATTAACTATGAGACCAACTACACCGGATAACTTACCTAAGATGGTGAAATAGTCTTATGCCCAGTATATTTACACACTTCAATCAGTTTCGGTAAATTCTTCTTGTTCTTTATTTCATTTTATTATCAGTCTTATTTACTTGTACTAATGTATGTACCATTGTCCTAATAGATTGATATTCATGTAACTATGTGTACATGAAGGAGGGAGTAGTTTTTAGTGTTTCTCAAGTTATAAAAGTTTGTCATTTGGCATTGCAACGTGGCAGGGGCGGGTTTAAGCAATACCAACCCCGTCCCCGTCTCCCTCTACCACCCCTTCCTCCGCCCCCAAACTTATTCGGGGATAGTTTTTTCAACACCCACCCCTGCCCCTAACAAAGAACGGGTTTTCCCGCCCGCCCCGCATCCACCCGTAAAAACTATAATATATAAAAAAAAGTTTTTTTATTTTAATTTTTGAAAAATATCATGTCTCAAATTTTTTTTAAAGAAGATAAATAAATAAATAAACCAACTCAAATAATAAAATATTATATTTCAGATTACTATTTTTAAGAAGAATAAATATGCAATGATAATGTTAAATATAGGAAAATATGATAAATTAATGGCTAAAGCGGGGGCGGGGGTGGGTGCGGTGCGGATGTAAGGTCATACCACCCCCGTATTAAAAATTCGGGTTTTCCCCGTTTCCACCCCTGCACCTACTTGAACTTGAAACGACTTTCCCCAAGGTGGGTCTTATTGCCATGCCTATCTGTCATTAAACTATAGTCATTATTAAATATATTTTAAGTATATCAATTTATTATGTTTGTCCCTTTAGCACACATAATAATTGGAAGTCATATATAATAGTAAAGGGTTATTTTAACATTTCACAATAGGAAACCAAAAAATTTTGGGTTAGCCACCACCCTTTTCTTCTCTCTTCTCATTGTTTCATCTTAATGGGTGATTTTTGACCATTTTTGGTCTGAAATCACCCTTCAACACTATTATTTTCTCTCTTTTTAATTAAATAAGTGGTTTGTGTCAAAAAAAATTTAAATAAGTGGTTATTCACATAAGTTTGTTTTATCTTTTTTTAATGTTTCGTCGTCTTAGTGCGACATTGTGCTTGTTCGTCGTCTTGTGCGGTGTTGTGTTCATTCATCTTCTTGTGCGGCGTTTGTTGGTTTTTCGTCGTAGTATGAGATTCATTGATTCAAATTGACACTTTCAATCGACTTATTACAGAACTATGAAGACTTAGACGTCAATGCTATAGATCCGGGTGTATGAATATTCCTGCTACTTTTATGTTGTCATATTTGTAGGCACTTTCAAGATGCCGTTGTATGCTATTAACATAGGTGCTGCAAGATTGTTTGCAGATTTACCTTTTTCAGTTTTTAGCAATCTTGATTTTGTAATGATCTATGTATTTTTTATTTTGAATGAATTTTCTTTTTTAGTAAAACAAAAACACAGAAATATCTTATTTTTATTCCTAGCTGTTAACTACCTAAAAAAATTATTCGATTCTGAGAGGAAAAGACCATGATAATCCAGAGATTAAATGGAAGATAAGTAAAGTCTAACAATAATTTTATTTTCTAAGAGTTGAGTTAGATTCTTCCGGACAGTTCATATTTACGATAAGCTCAATAAACTTTCTCCATTAACCTTTTATTATTTCTAACTTTTCATTATTTTTTATCCTTTCATGACAATAAAGGAATATTTTTCTTTTTGTACCATGGTCAAGTTTTTTTTGACTAGGATAAAAATATATTCATTCATTCAAATTGTTATAGTACTTCAGATTCACTATCGCTAAAAATAAAAATGATGAATCTGTGAACAAACTCGCAATATTCAAGATAGTAACAACGAAAGACATACTTATGCCTATAAATATTGTAATACAATTAAAGTAACCGGAATATCTATGCCTCAAGGTTTGCATCATTGACGAATTAAATCATTGTGTGATGCAGTAGCTGACTGAAGTTGATATGTTAATCCAATCCAGTGAACACCGCAACAAGACAGGAAAACAAACACCGCACGCGAAGATGAGGAAACAAACAAACACCGCACGAAGATGAAAAATCAAACAACGTCTCACTAAGACGAAATATAAAAACTAAACTATGTGAAAGTCACTTATTTAGGTTAAAGCAAATGAAGAAAAATGCAAAGGGGTGATTTCGAGCAAGAAAACCAAAATCACGGCTTTTTGACGAAAGAAGATGAAAAAAATTAAAGAGAAGGAAGAGTTTTTCTCACTAAATAATTAGGGCGGCTAAAAATATATTGTTGATGAATAATACACCATAAAATTGTTAGTCCTTAATTTGTTGCACAAATACAATTATCCGAAAAATTATCATCTCCCCGACCTTTCTATTTCCCTTCCTGAAATTACTTTTTTATTCTTGCAAAAAGTTCAGAACATATATTTAGAACTTTTTTTTAGTTCAAATATTGATATTTTACTGCAAAAAAAAAGTTTGAAAGATATGTTCCGAACTTTTTTACAAGGGTAAAAAAGTCATTTTTAGGGAGAAAAAGAATGGTGGGAGGCGAGATGAGAATTTTTCCAATTATCCTCTCTTCCAATTGATTCTTAATTGTCCGGTCTTAATGATTCACATCAAATCGAGCATTACATTCATCATTATTAAAATGAAAATTAATATGACGTCAATGTTTGTGTAAATATAGGATAATTGGAAGGATAACTATGTAACCAATTATAAACATAAAAATCTACTACCTCCGATCACTATTATAAACAAAAAAACACACGTCCGATTTTGGCCATTATTATAATAAAAAGTTAACTATTTTTAAAATAATTAATACAACTATTTCAAATGTTATTAAAAAAAATACCCTTATTTAAAAAAAATATATAACCTTATTGATATTAACGGGCCAACCGTGTCCGTTTGTACGATGCATATTTTTTATGATATTAATTTCTATGTTGAAAATGATTATAAATTTTTGATTTGATGAAAACAAAAATGTATAGAAATTATTGAGACGGAAGTTATAGAAGTTAAACATAGAAGTTATAGTTTCAAAAATACAATCAAGGGTATTTTAAAAATTATAAAAATGATTACTTGTTGTTGTTGCAGTGAGTTGTTGAATTCGACTCATTTCATGTTGACGGTCGGTCCATACGCCAGCTTGTTAGACCTATAGTTAGCGCCGCAAACACTCACGAGTTCACGAGTTGTTTTAACATGTGCAATGTAGAACATGTTAGACAAACCATAATTAAAAATAGGCAAATGCGCACATTCACGATTTTTTTAAGTTTCGTGTTTGTAACAATCAGGTCTTTTAAGTATTTTTGGTAACAATTAAGTCATTTAATTTTTTAGTTAACGAATCAGTTTTGTAAGTTTCTAATTTGTTGCACCGTTTTAGTTATCATCCCTTATAGTTGATCCCTAATTGTCTGGTAATTATGGTTCACATGAAATTGAGTCTCAACTTTATCATGATTAACATAAAAAATTAACGTCATGTTAGTGATTTTGTAAATATAATAGCCCTCACGAGTCCAACATATTGTCCAATATTTATGTACAATCAGTTGGATAACTACGAAAATGAGTTTAACGTGTAATTAGGATTATTTGAGTAATATACCAACCAAATGATCATAAACATAATGTGCAATTTTTTTCTTTTTTTGGTGATCAGCATAATGTACAATTTGACCAAGCAAATAAGCAGTTAAAACGCCAATCTATTTTCACCACAAAAAAAAAATGTGAATCAAGGCAAACTACTATGTCATAACCACCATGTGAAAAAAAAATCGTAACTACCATGTGAAAAGATTTTCGTACACGTTAAACTGAAGGCAAGCATCTTCATTTTTTCTTCATTACTGTCTTTGCGTGTCCATTGCATCATTTTTCATAACTATCATGTGAAAAAATTTCGTACAATGGTTTTTATTTTAGAATCAAAATATATTTTGATTAAACGAAAAATGCTATAAATACAAGGCAATTGTTAGGATCCAGCCCTCAAAATAACAAGGACAAAAAAAACAAAGACCCAAAATTAGCCTATTACATCATAAGATTTGCTAGATGTGTCATTCAACTCTTATTGGTCCTTCCTCTATCAACTATAGTATCTATTATTTTCTCATCAATATGTTTTGTCCTAAACAACATTACCAAAACTAATATCATTTCTATATCTCCATATCTCGTAATTAAACACATTCAGTAAAAGCCAACTTCAGAATCTTAGCCCGGCTCCCTATTCCTTTCATTTGCTGAATAATCCATTGACTCCATCCCAAAAAGATGTGATCAACCTGAATCCACTTCAAAACGTTATTACAAATCCCCATAGTTTCATTGCAACAAAACATGAGGTGTTGTTGCATTTCATCAGCATTGCAGAAACAACAACATATACGGTCAATTAGGCTAAATTTATGTAATTTGTCCCGAGTAGCCAACCTCTTGTTGCAAGAAATCCAAAGGTTGGTCAGAGCTCTAGGACGAACCATGTTTCCATAGAACAAAGTTTTCCACATAACACTTTGAGGTGGATGATGAACACTTTGAGCTCTAAACTTTTATGCCTCCATCATCTTTGTACATACTTGATTTTGATGGATACCTTCCCTTTGATCCATAATCGCCTTCATTATCCAGGAGGCATTATCTGGAATATTACCTTCCTTAATGTTTTAGTTTTTAATATAATTAGCATGAACTCATTTCTCCCAAACACTATCTAATTTGTCACTTAAGTTCCACAATAGTTTCAACAAGGTAACGTGATTCCAAATCTGATTTCGTACATTGCTTTTATATATAGTTTAGCTAAAGTCTTGCCACAATTACTATATGAAAAGTTTAAAGGCAAGCAATGACTTATACAATCTCTTTATTATTTTAATGCAAGTTGGCACCATTAATTATCCATGTTGTTGCTACAAACAACAATAATATAATTACTTGAAATTGAGATCAAAATTCTCATCTATTTTAGTCTATGGTGATTCAACAGTAGACACAAGAAACAATAATTACACCAAGATATTGGCCAAATGAAATTGTTTACCATATGGTAGAGATTTTCCTAATCATGTACCTACTAATAAATTTTCTAATGGAAAATAGATTATTGATTTTATTGCATCCACAATAAATCCCAAAGACAATGTCTCTCCATTTTTAAATCCAAAATGGAGGGTCATTGTCTTTGAGATTTATTGTGGATGCAATAAAATCAATAACCAATTTTCCATTAGAAAATTTACCAATTGGTACATGATTAGGAAAATCTCTACCATATGATAAATGATTTCCTTTAGCCAATACCTCGATGTAATTATTGTTTCCTGTATCTACTGTTGAATCACCAAAGACTAATGTTTGTAGCAACAACATTGATAATGGTGCAAACTTGCACTAAAATGATAAAGGAAATTACATAAGTCATTGCTCGGCTTGAAATATTTCATATAGTAATTGTGGCAAAGTTTTAGCTAAACTATATATAAAAGTATAGTAGGTTTCACATGGTAATTGTAGCATTGCTTGCCTCGAGTTTAACGTGTATGAAAAAAAATTCACATGGTAATTGTGGCATTGCTTGTCTTGAGTTTAACGTGTATGAAAGGGAAAAAAGGAAGGAAGAAGAAAAATGATGATGCAATAGACATACAACAATCAACAAACATAACTTATGTTTATGTATTTATCTATATTTGATTTGGCAAGAATATATTGTTGGATATTTTATCAAATAGTAATTTATTTTAAAGCTATTGTTAAATTATTTTATAAACATTTTAAAGAATTATAATTATTATTAATTAATTGATTCACGTTTTTTGTTTGGTGAAAATTGATCCACATTTTAACTGTTTATTTGCTTGCTCAAATTGTACATTATACTGTTCACAAAAACTATAATATAAAAAAAATTCTTTTAATTTTGAAAAATATCATGTCTCAAATTTTTTTTAAAGAAGATAAATAAATAAATAAATAAACCTAGTCAAATATTAAAATATTAAGAAGAATAAATATGCAATGATGTTGTTAAATATAAAGAAAATATGATAAATTAATGGACAAAGCGGGGGTGGGGTGGGGGTGGGTGCGGTGCGGGTGGAAGGTGATACCACCCCTGCCTCCACCCCCGTATTAAAACTTCGGGTTTTCTCCGTTTCCACTCCCGCACCTAGTTGAATTTGAAATGACTTTCCTCGCAGGTGGGTCTTATTGTCATGCCTATCTATCATTAAACTATAGTCATTATTAAATATATTTTAAGTATATCAATGTATTATGTTTGTCCCTTTAACACACATAATAATTGGAAGTCATATATAATAGTAAAGGGTTATTTTAACATTTCATAACAGGAAACAAAAAAAAAATTGGGTTAGCCACCACTTTTTTCTCCTCTCTTCTCATTGTTTCATCTTAATGGGTGATTTTTGACAGCTCTAGCATTTCTTATAGTTTATAGTTGATGATTGATAGTTGATAAACTAATCGAAATGTTTGATAAAACTAATAATTGGAATTTTTATAAAATAGTAAAGTTAGTTTGAAAGTTTTCATTGTATCAAGGTCATAAGAATATCACCTGCTAGTATGCTACTGCCATACACAAGAAGATAACTTTTCTTTTGCTACGAATCATTTCAACTACAACGAAATGAATATCAAACAACCCAAGTCAATCACTCCGTCACCGATCTTCTTCTCCGACGATCTCATCGCCGAGGTACTTTCCTTTCTTCCCGTTAAATCCCTCATTCGATTCAAATCCGTTAATAAATCTTGGAAAACCCTAATTTCCGATCCCAAATTCGTAAAATCTCATCTCAACAAATCACAAACCCTAAATCCACAATTCACACTAATCCTTGATCTAATCCCGATGAGTATCATTCCATGCTCCATTTCCCGTTTAATCGATAACCCAACGTTCACCATTTCCGAAGATCCTTACTATTCTTTGGATGATAAAGAATGTTCTGAAATTGTTGGTTGTTGTAATGGATTGATCTGTTTGTCAAATTATTCTTTAGCCGATGATTATGAAGAGTATTGGCTCCGTTTATGGAACCCGGCCACAGGGACAATATCTAGTGAATTTGGGTATTTTCGCGATTATAGCAGACTTACATGGCCAAACCGTAGTAGTAGGTTCCAGTCTGATGGTATTTTTATCTTCAAATTTGGTTGTGATAATGATAATGATAATTCAACTGGAACTTATAAGGTGGTGGCGTCTCGTTACAATGGATATGAATTTAAAAGCAATGTGAAAATTCTTAATTTTGGTGATAATGTTTGGAGAGATATTGAAAGTTTCCCGGTTAAACCTTTAAATTTGGAATTTGCTGAATCAAGCTCTTTTAGTGATGAAGGTGTGTATTTGAGTGGCACTCTTAATTGGTTTGCTATTCACAACCATGAAGGATTGTATGTATGTAAGGAACTTACGATTGAGCAGTTTGTTATTGTTTCGCTTGATTTGGGGACTGAGACGTACAATCAGTATAAGTTGCCTCGAGGGTTTGATGAGGTGCCACCGGGAGAACCGGCTATTAGTGTGTTAGGAGGCTGTCTTTGTTTTTCTTATTGTTTTAAGGAAACTGATTTTGTTATGTGGCGGATGATGGAATTTGGGGTCGAAGAGTCTTGGACTCAATTTTTGAAAATTAGTTTTCAGAATCTTCAATTAGGTTATGACTTTAGTGATAAAGAGCTGAAGTATAATCTTCGGTTCGTGCCATTATTTCTTTCTGAGGATGTTGATACATTGATATTAAGCAGCTCTGAAGAATCCTGTGCAATTCTCTATAATTGGAGAGATAATATAGTAAGGCGAACAGGAATTAACCAAACTAGAGATATCAGCAATAGACTTCGTGAAAGGATTTGTTGGGACTTTGCTAGGGAATATGTTGAAAGCTTAGTTTCGATTTAGTGAAACTGTGAAAGTAAGTAAAGTTCCTCTTCATTTGGATGATTGTAAACATCATGCGCACGTTCGTCGTGCTAATTTGAGTGACAGTTGTCATGTGTTAGCTATTCACAATATCATCGGGTGTAATTTTAAGGATATTACTATTGAGCAGTTTGTTGTTGTTTCGCTTGATTTGGGGATGAAGACATACAATCACACCTATGCGGCCTCGTGGCTTTCATGAATCTGATGATGAGATGAAATATTATTTTCAATTGGTGCAGTTGCATCTTTCTGAGAATGGTGATACACTTTTTCAATTTGAAGATGTATGTACTAAACTGCTATGAGAATTTAATGCTCACCATTTTTCTATCATTTATATATATGTTCTTTTTTTGTTCATCCGAAACCTTCATCTTTGAGATAGGTTATTGTTTAACAACTCTGTTCCATTTAATTCTTGGTTTAATGATTTACTTTTGTTATAGTATGGTTAGTTTTAAAATCTTCTCTTAGATAGTCTAAGATTTATGGTTTCCTAGAGAGAAATGCCATTTTGCCATTATTCTTTTATTCCTTACATTATTCTGATTAAGTTGAATAAAAGTTATAAATGAAAGATTCCTTAGGACTTTTGATCTGAGAAGCAAAATTGTATTTCGGTATTGCTACTCATTAGACAACAATGCAGTAGAGAGAAACTAATAGATATACACATGATAGAAGTTTTTTTATTTTTTGTTTAAATGGATTGCAATGAGATTTTAAAAAAATAAGTAATTGTATACTTATAGCTAGTAATTAGTAATTGCATTCTGTCATGGCTATGAGAGATTGATCGTGTTGTGGAAAATATTAGATTGAGTCCCCCTGAGATCGATTGGGTTCGTCTAAATACGGATGGTGCAGTTAAAGGTGATGTGCTCGCTACTCAGAGGAGGGCATGGTGAATGGATGTGTTGTTTTATTAAAAGCTTAGGCACTTGTGGTGCTTATGTTTCAGAATTATGAGGGGTTTTGGAAGGTTTAAAGATGGCTCGAGCGAGGGGTATTCGTAAATTGGAGCTTCACATCGATTCAATGGTGGTGGTGACTTCTATCACTTCAAAGATGGGGGGCACAATGGCTGGAATGAGTCTTTTGGAGAATATTCATAGGCTACTGAGCTTGGATTGGGAAGTTCGGGTTAGTCATGCTTGAGGCTAACGATTGTGCAAAACTGCAAATGCAATGGCAAATATGGTTTGCGAAAGTGGGTATCACTTTGATTATCTATGAGCATTGTGCTGCTCATATTACTTTTTTAGCTAACTTTATTGGTATTTCGACTTTGCGAGTTGTAATGCGGTAGATTGTAATCAATAATCACTATATATTTTTACAACTTATTACTATACAATATTTTATAATCAATCAAAACAAAGAATGTATACTACAAGTCTACAAGTTAATATATTTTTTTGGTTACATGCTACAAGTTAAATTCTAAATAGATCATACAATTTCCACATTTCTCCCTCACACTTTCTCTAACTAAAACCAAGCAAAGTATTAGTACTCTTGCCGTAGAAATGGGGCAAAAGATAGAAAGTAGTGATGGGTTAGCAAATTATCGCAAAATATAAAAATGTTTTTTTTTTTGCTTTTTGGGTCTTGGTTTTAGGTTTTTATATTTTAAGTTTTTGGATTTAGTGTTTTGTAATGTATATTTTTTTGGTTTTGGTTCCTCTCCATCATTAATTCAGTCAGTCAGTAATTCTTTTTTTTTTTGGTCAGGTAGTCTAGCGGCTTGAAAATCACCTTTTAAAGGTGAATAAGTGGGCATACCGGGTTAGAACCCCGGTCCCTACACAAATGTGCACAATGTTCAACCAATTGAGCTAAGCTCATGGGACAGTCAGTCAGTAATTCTATGTCACGTTATTATGAACAGGTGGCAAAACGTTTGCCACTTAAACGGAAATGGATGGTAGGGACCAAAATCAAAACTTTTTGGTTGATGCAGGGATTATTTTAGAATAAAATCAGATACAGAGATTAAAACTAAAATTTTGTGTACATACAAAGGCCAAAAAGATGTTTATGTCTTTTAAATATAGCATTTTCCTATAAATATATAGTATGTGATATGAGTTAGATACACACGGAAATTACATAAATCAATACAACTTAATGTTAGTTGATATAGTACGGTAATTGACGCTACACTTAGCAAGCAGAGGAAAATCGATTATGTCCCCTACAATTAATTTTGGGAGAGAGCTTCAATCACTTGATGTCAAAACTGACCTTCAAAACAATTTATTCGGTTCAATGAACTAGATATTGACGGTGAAAATAACAAAAAATCTAAATAAATAATACATTTTCCATATTCTTTTTTTAAAACCAATAGCATCTTCCACGCGCAACTACAAAAACTAATCTCCTCAAAATAACTGAGATCCATTTAAAGAGTTAATTTCTTCCAACAAATATTTTTTCATATACACCGACCGATGATCATACTCGCATTTTCCATGTTATTTCCTCACACATTCTCTAACTAAAACCAGAATTTTGCTCAATCGCCCCCCCAAATTTCTTTCCCCCCCCTAACTACCATTTTTACCCTCATAAGTGCAAATTCGTGATCTATAACCCGAACTGGGGTTCGGGGAATACATCACGAAGTTGTCAAATTTTCCTGGCACCCCCAACTTTATTCGTGAGCTATTCCCCGAACCCCAGTTCGGGTTATAGCTCACGAAATATCACCTTATATACTAACAACCCCCAGCTCACTTTTTCTTCCTTCCTCACTACTCTATCACACAATCTCTTTACTCTCTTGGGCGATTTTGGAGCTTGGATTCACAAATCATCATTGGTGCTGTTGTTAGAGCAACAAACAATCATTAAAGCGTTTACATAAGGTAATGTCTACTTTGAACCGATTATTTTTTGTTGTTGTTGTATGATTTTTTAGCTGTCATGTCATGTCAGAGGTGACTCTGGTTGTTTTCGTGACCTAGCTCACGAACATGTTCGGGTTATACGTGACGAATTGGTGCCCATATGCGCGCGCCTGCCTGGGCATAATTTGTGTTGGTTGATATGGGTGTGCTATGGTTCGGGTTGTAAGTCACGAAGTGCTGCCCAGCCTGCATGAAAAATTTAATGTTTTGTGCTATAGTCTGTTGATTCATATGAATTTGATTTTTTAATTATTGATGCACTTGGATGCACTTGATATGATGATCAATATGTGTGGTAGAGAGAATGATAAATATGATATGATGCACTTGGCAATTTTTTTTAAGTTTATTAAATTTGTTATGTTGTTGTATTTGTTTGCAGTCTTGAATTTTTCTATGGTTGATAAAGCTGAAGCACCGGCTGCACCGATAGAGGATGTGCTAGTAGTTGAAGCACCGGCTGCACCGAGAGATGAGTCGATAGAAATCGATACAACCGCTCATTTTCAGACAGATAAAACATACGCCGATCGGGATGAGTTGATTGGCTGGGTTAGGTCTGTAGCCGAGAAATTGAAGTTTTCTATTGCGATTGTTAAGTCGGACTACGGTTCAGATCGAAGAAAGAAGTTTTTTGTATTGGATTGTGAAAGGGGTGGTACGTACAAGCCCACAAAGAAGAAGACAAAGTTGGAAGGGCTTGGCACGAGGAAATGTGGATGTCCCTTTAGGCTCCGTGGATATTATCGCGCAACAAAAGAATGGAGTCTATCGGTTGTGAGAGGTAAACACAACCATGTCTTGGATGTTGCTTTGGAGGGTCATTTGCTTGCGGGGCGATTGAAACAGGCTGAGAAAGAATTAGTCGATGAACTGACAAGGAATTTGGTCACGCCAAGAAATATTATGTCCACTTTGAAAGAGAGAGATCCTCAAAATGCAACAGAAATCAAGCAAGTATACAACGCGCGTTACAGATCAAAGGTTACCATTAGGGGTTCAATGACGAAGATGCAACATCTGATCAAATGTTTGGAAGGTAAAAATTATGTTTACCAATACAGGACGGTTGGCGAGACTTCGTGTATTCAGGACATATTCTTTGCACATCCCAAATCTGTAAAACTGTTCAACTCATTTCCGTCAGTTTTGGTGATGGACTGCACTTACAAAACAAACCGGTACAAAATGCCGTTGTTTCAAATAGTCGGTGTCACTTCGACTATGAAGACATATACGGTTTGTTTTGCCCTGCTCAGCAATGAAAAAAGAAATAATTTTACTTGGGCGCTTGAAGCTTGTCGTGGTCTTTTGAGGAGCAAAGACATGTCACCGAGCGTCATTGTGACTGACAGGTGTACTGCACTGATGAATTCTAATGTTGTTGTTTTTCCAAAGTCAAAACCGTTGGTTTGTACATTGCACGTTAGAAAGAATGTTAAAGCTAAAGCAAAGATATTGTGCAAAGTACGGGAAACCAAGGAGGTGAAGGCGACCGATGTTGTGAAAAGGGTAATGAAAGCTTTTGACACCGTTGTTTATTCATCTACTGAAGAGGAATATTTGGAGGCTGTTGGTGAGTTCAGCAAGATATGTGCGCAGTGGCCCAAGTTTCTGGAATATGTTCAAAATACTGTTTTAAAAACTGATAAAGAGAGGCTTGTGTATGCGTGGACTGACCGCATTATGCATCTGGGTAACACTACGTCAAATAGAGTTGAATCTGCACATGGTAGATTGAAGGCAAGCCTACCAAACAGCAAGATTGATTTCGTAAAGTTATGGCAATGCTATGATAAATCGTTGATTGGGCAATTCACTGAGATACAAGCTAGTTTTGGCAATTCACTGATAAAGATTTTAATGAGAATCGATTCTATAATTACATAATCGATTCTGAACTGACCTGGGACTTGTGGTGTATTTCCAGAAGTTTTAGGAGAATCAATTCTCCCTTGTGAGAATGGATTCTGAAACCATCTGTTCGTGACATAAACCACGAAGCATGGCATATGCACATTATACGTTCATGTTCAAATCCTTCATCTTCAGAACGAGGTTCCTCCCGTGAGGGTCTCCTACGTGAAGCAGAGGATGAAGTACCCTCGCCATCAATAGTCGTATGACGCGGACGTCTTTTATGAACAACCTTTGAACGGCCAGATACATGGGCCCTACTTGGGCGGCCGTGTCTACCGGTTCCGATAACAGTATTTTGCTCCATATCTATACAAAAACAACAAACAACAACAATTTATGTACTACTCATAATCAAACTCAATCAACCAACAAATTCTACCAATTCAATCTCATTCATAGTAATATCAATCAAAAGCCACATTCATAGTAACATGTTCAACCCAACCAAACTCATTCACAACACAATGCAACAAACACAAATTAACATCACTACATTCAAACCCAATCAAACCCATTCAAACACAATTTAACATCACTACATTCAAACCCAATCAAACCCATTCAAACACAATTTTCGTCACCTACATTCAAACTCAATCAAACTCAATCAAACCCATTCAAACACAAAGTAACATCACTACATTCAAACACAAATTCATAAACAACTAACAACACTACATCAAATCAAAACTTAGGACGTTTCAAAACCTAAACAAACCCTAAACATTCAAAACACTAACATTTCTAAACCTATGAAAATCAAATAAAAACTTAAAATTGATAGAAACTTACTTGATAGTGAGAAATAGGGCGGAAATGTGGTGTTAGTAGTTGAAGAGTAGGACGTTTCTCTATGGATTTGGTGAAAAAAAGGATGAAAAAAGGGAGTGGGGTGGTTTGGAACGATTTAGAACATAAAAGGGAGTGGGGGGTTTTAATTCTGATCTGTCAAATATAACCCCAATTCGGGTCTTATAAACCGAACTGGGGTTCGTGAAATAGCTCACGAATTAAGTGTCATGGGGGGGCGCCAGGGGTCAGTTCGGGACGTAGACCACGAACTCCAGTTCAGTGTATAGGTCACGAACCACAGCACGCGCGCCATGTGGGTGTAAGAAATGAGGGGGCAAAAGAGCAATTTTTCTAAAACCAAAAAAGTACTACAGTACTACCCTTCTTGGCGTATGAAATGGTGGGAAACAAAGCAATTTCGTGCCACCTTCCCGCCTCCACCTTTTCGTGACTCTCTCCGTCAACATCATCATCACGTGACACCTTCTTCACCTACCCAAACCTAATCCCTAACCATATCCCAAACCTAATCCATAATCCATTTCCCTTCATTTCCATTTCACACTTCAAAATCGCTTAAATCAAAAATCACTTAATTCAAGAATCGCTTAAATCAAGAATCACTTCGATGTCGAATCTTCCACCGGAAATACTCACCGACATACTCACCTTACTTCCGGTGAAATCTCTTCTCAAATTCCGATCATCTTCAAAATCACTCAAATCGTTAATCGATAGCATCAATTTCATCAATCTTCATCTCAAAAACTCTTTCAATTTCAACTTTAACCTAATCCTCCGTCATAACTCCGATCTTTACCTAATCGATTTCCCTAACCTAACCACCGTCGTTCAACTCAACCACCCGCTCATCAGTTACCGCAACCGTATCAATCTCTTCGGTTCATGTAACGGTATTCTCTGTATCTCAAACGTTGCTGATGATATCGCTTTTTGGAACCCTAGCTTACGTAAACATCGAATTGTTCCTTATCTTCCTACACCTGCGAGGTCTGAATCGGATAGTAGTTTATTAATTGCGCGTGTTCATGGATTCGGTTTTGATTCGGTTACTGGAGATTATAAGCTTGTGAGGATTTGTTATTTTGTTGATTTGGAACGTCGTTGTTTTGATTCTCAGGTTAGATTGTTTAGCGCGAAAAGGAATTCGTGGAATGTGGTTAAAAGTATGCCTTATGCTCTTTGTTGTGGTAGAACTATGGGGGTTTATGTTGAGAATGAGAATGAGAATGAGAATTATCTTCATTGGGTTGTTACGAGGAAACTTGAACCGTTTCAACCTGATTTAATCGTTGCTTTTAGTTTAACTCGTGAGGTTTTCAATGAGGTGCCTCTGCCGGAAATAGGAGTAGTTAAAAGTAACACTAACAGTGAAATTGAAATTGATGGTAACATTGATGGTAACAGTGTGAGTTTTCAAAGTTTTGAAATTGATGTTGCGGTTTTGGGAGGGTGTCTTTGTATGATTGTGAATTATCAAACTACTAAAGTTGATGTTTGGGTGATGAAAGAATATGGGTGTAGAGATAGTTGGTGTAAAGTGTTAACTTTGGTTGAACCGTGTGTTGTTTTACCTTTGAAATCTTTGAGGCCTTTAGGTTACTCTAGTGATGGGAAAAGTGTTCTATTGGAAGTTGATAGGAAAAAGTTGTTTTGGTATGGTCTTAAGAGTGGAGAAGTTAGTTTTGTTAAAGGGATTCCTAGTTTGAATGAAGCTATGGTTTGTGTTGGAAGCCTTGTACCACCTTCGTTACCGTTTGATACTTATAGGAAGGAGAATCAGCTCAAGTTGAGATGCGAAAGTATAAGCAAGAGAAGGTACTTCTTATAGTTTATCTGAAATTTTTATCAGTATAGAGTAAGTTATATAAGCTCAATGGAGTTGAATTGTGCTTAAACTTTATATTAAAGGTCGAATTGAATAAAACTCCTTGTATAACTTGTTGGGTCATGGTGTCATGCTAACAAGTGTCCTAAGAGAATTAGTTAAGCATGCAAAAGATAGAAATTTTGCTTGGAGCTGACAATTTTCTAACTTCAATAAGGTTGAATACACCAATTTTGAAGTCAAAATTTCTATATGTGTTTCATTAACAAGTGTCTTAGGGACACTCTTTAGCATTTTTCTAATTTGTTTGTGTACATGTTATATGTATTTGATAATAATGCATGTATGCTGGATTTCAAGAGTAGCAAAAAAGAGAATGAACGTGTTACGTGTAGTTTAAGAGTTCACTTTGTGACTAGCTAAAGTCCTCCCTTGAGGGGAAAAAGTTATGTTAGACAAAAGGATTTGCAGGATTCCCTTTCTTATAATTAAATTAGGCTGAAGAAAGAATCTCGGAACGAATCGCTTTTTCCCTCCATCATTTGAGATCCTCACTCTGAAATAATTATTTCTTCAAAGCTTATTTCTGAACTTTGTTGTTTACTATTCCACCCTGTTGTAGTGTTGTGGTATCTGTGTATGTGTAAGGAGAAGAAAATTGTTGTTTAGAAATTTGCCTGACATGAAATTAATGCATAATTTCTTTCTAAAATATGTTTTTTTTAATCACTATTCTTGTGATATTGTTGATCTTATGTCTGAGATTCATGTTTTTTTACAGGGACGACTTCTTGTCGCAAGGATTTAAATTGACATTGTAGGGGAGTGAAGGAAAAACTAGTGATGTGTAGCTAAAACCGGATGTTCAAATTTTTCCGGTGATGGAATTAGTCACTTTGGTTTGTGGGAAGGGTTGAATTGATCAGGAGTGGAGCTCCACCCTTTTATCTTTTTTTTGAATGGGACGGCCTATGGTGAAAGAAAGGCCTATGGAAGTGAAACAAAGATTTCAAAGCCAGAATTGAATAGAATCTTGAAGATAAAGAAAAAAGAAATTCAAGATAAGATACCAGATGTACATGTTTTTTAATGGTCTATGATTGTGAATATTGTGCCGCACCAGTTAGACAAAGTGTTAAAAAATTGCCTATAAGTCTTTAGTGTAAAAAGTGTAGAAAACTTTCATTATCCTTATGATTTTGTATATATGCATGTTAATCTAGGTTTTTCATCAACTGTAATGAACCTTTTACATTTGACAACCTTACACTAATCGTAATTTTGCTTTGTTTGCTTGTGAAAACTCTTGGCAAACAACCTACTTCTGTGAACTGTGACCCATCTATTTGCTTTTCTTTCATCGGTGACTTTGTAACCGTCTTTGATAGCTTCGCCATCAAAATGTGGTATTGGATTCGCCGTGGTTTCGATGATGCTTTTGAATTTTGATCATTCAAGATTTTCTAGGCTTTTCAATATGTTAATGACCCATTGGAGTTTCCAAATTAAGGATATAACTATGACTATTGTTATAGATGTTTATACCTTTTTAAGCCAAGGTCCCTTAGAAGCTCAAATTTTTTCTCATTCTCACTTAACAAATGAATTTTTCTGTTTCATTTTTCCATGAAGAATGTGCTTGTGCTTATAAGTGGTAGGATTTATCACCTGATATTGTTATTGAGGATTTTTTACCTAATAATCGATTCAACAATGCTTTTAGTTTCAAGGGTTTGATTACACTCCCTTATTCATATGTTCTTTTTCTCATTTATCACCTGAACTGTGACCCATCTAGTGGTGATTGGTGTTGGACTTGTTATGGAGGATTGCAGTTCAATCCCCCCACAATTGTGTTTGGAAGGAGACGGAAAGACGGAAATTATTTGATGTCAGAAACTCACCCTGAGCTTTGGACTATTAGCCCTTTTCCCCTATGAACGAGTGACAAGCCAAAAACAAATACACATTTTTTTATAATAGAAATACTAGAATAGCATCTTTTTATTTGAAGGTGAAAAAAATATATTTTTATTTAAAAATTGGAATTATTTTAGTATAAATGATATATCTAAAAGATAACTATTTGGTGTATTTAGAAGACTCATGATGGTACGATTTTTGTGAATGATGTTATGGAGGTGTGTGCTATGGTGGAGGAGATTAAAGTGTTGAATTAGAAGTGAAGTTGGAACCCGGGTGATTGCCTTACCCAGTAGAGTTGTTCCCGGCTTTGTTGTTAGTTCTTTGTTAGGATTTCTACAGGCTTTGACTGAGAGTGATGCTTGTTTTTCTCCGCTCTGGTTGTCTTTGTTCTTTCTTGTGTATGTTTTTGCTTGTGGGGGGCTTTTGTTGTGCTGTGGGGTTCGGAGTGTGGTTTTTGGGTTTTGTTTAGCCTGCTTCCCTTTGTCCTTTTACTTCTCTGTTACGCCCTGTCATGAAGAATACCTTAATTAAATTTTGCTACTTCAAAAAAAAAAATGAAAGAAATTTTTAAAATAAATAAAAATTTTCATAATATTATTTACTTTTTTTTTTATAAAATCAATACTTACTAATTTAACTTTTTTATAAAATCGCCGTCCTTTAAAGTAAAGGCTTACTCAACACATTTTTTTAACTATCTGGTTTCACGCCCGTATGCGGGTTCGTCGGATAATACTTGTGGTGTGTGAGTGTTTGTTTCAATTTTTCTTAAGACCCTTTTGTTGTTGTTGCATGTTTGGGTCGATTTGTGGTTTGACTGAGTTTTGTTTATGTCCTCTTATTTTTTTTAATTCTTTTTAATTTTTATTTTAATCTATTAAGGTTTTTTTATTTTTGTCGAGATCTGATATTCATCTTCATATCCAAGACAATGATCAAACCCTCCATCATTGATAAAAAAAGATGAACTTTGACGCTCAACCAGACCTTCTGAGTTAATCTATTAAAGAGTTTTAGTGCCTATCAAAAAATAAAAAAGGTGTTGCGGTGGTTAAAAAAAAATTAACCAATAACAAATAAACAAATCTTTTACTCAATTTTCAACTAAATCCTCACCCAAATGACACTTGTAGCATTACCCATTTTTCTAATTTATTTATTTATACACACACAACACAATCGCAACAACTTTTGTTTCATCACTCACTCCATAAGTGTCACCGATCACTTAGCTTCTCACTCACGGCGGTGAGGGTTATTATCGTAAATGTCCCCACTCACCCCTCACAAAAACCCTCACCGTCACCTCTCTCCACCAACAAACCACCAATAACACCACCGCAAACCACCGCACCAATGAAAAACGCCACCGACACCGTAACCACCTCCTCTAGGTTAAAATTCTTCGTCCGCTTATTACCAATCTGTAAAACCTTAGTAATCCTCGCTTCAACACACGACACTGTTGAATCAATTCTCCGAAAAATTTCGTCGAAAACGAAATTCCCGATCGAATCTTTACGATTAGTTTACAGTAAGAAACAGCTTCAACGAGAACAGAGTCTCGGTGAATGCGGCATTAAAAACGATGAAACTCTTCAATTAGTTTCACATTTGAGGAGTGTACGGTGTGCTAAATTATGGAGTGCCACAGACGATATCGCTTCGTTGATTTTCAGACTCCTTAGAGGTGAAGATTTGAACATCTTGAACATTCCTTTTTTAACTATTCAAGCTCATTTTATGAATTATATGGATAATGCTGAATATTACGATGTTTTTAGGTTTATGAAAATACCTAATTTGTTGGTAAATCTTTATATGTTTGCGCCGAATGCGAATTGTAAAATTGTTGCTGAAAAGGTTATAAAGGAGTTTTTGCAAGTATGTTTAGAAATGAAGAATAAAGTTGTGCAGATTTGTTATGTTGAAGCTGTTTTGGAGTTTTGTGAATTGCTTAGAGGGGTAGGGTGTAGGAATGATGATGTTTTGTATGTTTTGTGTCGGGATAGGTTTGCGACTTTGTTTGCGCTTGTTGGTGGGGTTACGTCGTTTGAGAGTTCGAAATGGAGGGTTTTACTTCAAGGTATTTCTGTTTTTGTTCATGAGCTTGCAGATGGGTTGTTGAGGTATTTGGATTTGGGTATGGCTTGTCCGACTAGCGAGGGGATTTCGTGTAGCGTTGTTTGGGATTTTATGAAATTCTTGACCCCTTTGAGGAAAGGAATTGTCAACAAGCGTCCAGCTTCCCGTGAATTTGAAATTTTAGGATTTTGTTGTGAGGAGGATCACTGGATTGCCGAAGTAGTTGATGGACTTCGTATTTTATTTATTCAGTTATTGATCAAAATGGATAGGTGCCTTCAAGTCATGGAGAATTGCTTGGTTAGCAAGGAACAAAAGGAAGGGGATAGGAATGAAATCCATGATAGGCAGTCTCATTATCTTTTCATACTGAGGGAATTGCATCACATGTCTATGCTATATAGCGGTGGAGAAGAGAGGTTTTGGGAAGTTTTGTTGCGTAGGAAGAGTATGCTATCTCATCTGATTGTTCGATACGCGGATACAGATGATAATCATCGATGGGTTCTTGAGAACATGAGTGTGACCGATTTTAAATCCAGGAGGCATTTGGCAATGACGTTATTCCCTGCCATAAAACATGAAATATTGGGATATGAGATGCTTATTGAGAGGTCTCAGGTTTTGACTGAATCTTTTGAGTACATATCACGAGCTAAGCCTAAATATTTTGTGGGCGATTTATATGTGGAATTCAAGAATGAGGAGGCTACAGGACCAGGTGTGCTGAGGGAGTGGTTTGTTTTGGTGTGTAAGAAAATATTTAATCCGAAAAATGCTCTTTTTGTGGCATGTCCAAATGATCACAGGAGATTTTTTCCTAATGCTGGTGAGTTTCGTATGGAATCTGGATATTTAAATGCATAATTTTTTATCTTCTGCTTGCCATGCATTCGAACTATTTTCGATGACAATTACACCGTGTCCTTCAAAAGAAACATCGATTTGAAATTTTTTATAGAATGTTTACAAAATGATATTTCTTAGGATAATATAATGTTTACCTAGTGTTCTAGGGCGTAAAACCCTTTTGCAAAGTCATTACAGAATAAGTGAAGTCTCTATAGAACAAAATGCAAGTTCAAAAGTTAATGATAGCCTACTTCATAAGTAACATCTAACTTTAAAAAGCAGTGAAGTGCTAGACCTCAACTGAAAGGCAGAAAACTTGGCGGTAAAACACCCCAATGGTTTAGTTGAGGTTAATTCATTTATTTTTGAACAAGTAGCAATGGTTCCTCTGAGTTGTGGAGGTGCTCAATTAACTTTCATTTTTTAAAGGGGCTCCTCCCCTGTGAAACCCTTTTTCTCCCTGAATAGAAAGTTCATATCCTAGCTGCTTTAGGTGGTTCAACTTACTAAAAACAGCGAGGTGTCCAGATTTGATTAAACACGACTGTTAGAATGTTATAAAATATCTTATAATATAAATATCTTTTATATTAATCTAGATTTATATACATGCACCAAGCCAATAGTGTTGGGCATGAGGGGTTCTGTTGAAGAGTCTCGCATTGGATTTAGAAGATTGAAGGTTAAGGATATATCTAAATCATGTACCTCAGACCATTGCCCCAGTTGTTACTTTTTATCCTTTAAATGGTATATTTGTAACAACCTTAAAGCTTAGTAAACTTCAAATTGAAGGGAAGTACTAGAATATTATAAAATATCTTATAATATCTTTATATTAATCTTGAGTATCTTAGGGTCATATTTTATATTACTAATTGTCATTTTGATTTGTTCTTGATTTAGGATTGAGTTTTTGTATTAAGCTACTCTTGAGTCAATATCAATAACATTCAACGTTCCTATTATTTTCTCTCTTCTTTTACATAAAAATCTCACTAATTCAACAATGACAACCTTGTAACGGAAGGTTGTGAGGAATTAATTGATCATAATCACATCTTTTGTACTCTGTCCATCTACATGTGTTCGTGGGATGGACTCAGTTATTACATGATTCTAACCACTGGTTTGCTGTGTCTAAGACTAAGTGTCATTTTTGTTGTGAGTTGAATAACAATTTTCCTGCAACCCAACCCTATCCTAATTACTTTCAACTTGGGAAGTGAATGTTCATTGGGATGCTAGCTAGCAGACCAAAATCTTGTCATCCAAAGTATCATTATAACTTACATCTTCATTCTATTTTTTTTATCTAGGATTTATGCATACCAAAATTGTACTGCATGGAATGAGATAGGAAGGTGGAATGGTGATGGGCCGCCAGTCCACCAATCAACTCTGGATTGTGTAATATTATATGTCTTATCATTAGCATTTTGTCACAAAACTTCAGTTGCCATTAGTTAACTCTGGGATTGTGAGACATTGTGTAATACTAGTATTGACGTGTTTTGCTTTTGCCGTAATCTTTTATCAATAAATATTATTATTATTTTTATTGAAGAACTTCTGTACAATCGTATTTAGTAGATTCTTCTTCTAATTGTCTGCAGCATCTAAGGTAAACCCTCTGCACCTAAAGTACTTCAGCTTCTCTGGACGTATGATTGCATTAGCTTTGAAGAATAACGTGCATGTGGGTATCGTTTTTGATCGTGTGTTTTTCAAGCAATTGGCTGGAAATAATATTACTTTAGAAGATATTCAGGATGCCGATCCTCTAATGTATCATAGCTGCAAGCAAATATTGGAGATGAATGCTGATTATATTGATTCAGATGCATTAGGATTGACATTTTCTATAGAGGTGGAAGAATTAGGACACAAGAAAGTGATTGAGCTTTGCCCTGGTGGCGAAAGCCTTGTTGTGGATAGTAAGAACAGGGAGAAGTATGTTGATCTTCTTATACAGAATCGTTTTGTGACATCCATATCTGAGCAGGTATCACATTTTGCCGAGGGTTTTACTGATATTATATCTGGCTCAAGGCTAGATTTCTTTCGATTTTTAAACCTTGAAGATCTTGATTGGATGCTGCATGGGAGTGAAATTGCCATTTCTGTTGAAGATTGGAAGGCACATACTAAATATACGGGCTATAAAGAGATTGACAATCAGATAACTTGGTTTTGGGAGGTATGTAGGATACCAATCTTATGGAATCACATTGTCTTAACCTTTATTTTCACTATTTATTTTCCCCCTTCTCTTGCATTTTTCAAGTTCCTTGGTGTGAGTAACTTTATTATATCTAGTCTGTCCTTACCTGGTCATCAGTAATGCTAGAGTTCTATTCTGTGCTAGTTTAAATTATTCTTTTTTTCAAGTCCTGTTAGGATCAAGTTTTAATTTGATACATTTTGTATAAAATGTCTCCCTTTAGTTCATTTATGCTACCAAATAGCAACATGTTTTTTTTACTGATGCATGAAATCATTATTTTAATACTTTGTTTATAACAACAACCAAGTGATTTTTCCATTAAGTGTGGTCGGCTAGATGGATCAAACAACAGCATAAATATCATGCTCTATTATAAATTGAGTTCAGAGATGGACCATTCAACTCTAAGGCTTCGTTTGGCCCGGCTTATTTCCTATTTTTTTTCTTCTCCTTAAAAATAGTAAAGAAGGAAAAAAATTGTGTTTGACTCCATTTCTCTTTATTTTTTACTTCTTTACTTTATTTCTCTAATACTTTTAAGGAGAAATATGACTAGATTCAATTTTATAATTCTCTATTTTATTTTTAAAAAATAGAAAAGTAGAAAATAAGCTGGGCCAAACGGACACTAAAATACCATAGTGCAGCCGCATGTACCTTTGCATAGTCTTGTTAAAATCAATGTTATAATGAATTCCAGAATGCTAGAATGTAGAAGTTTCAATACTTCCATCTTATGTTCGCACATGCAATAAATCTGCATAGTCAACTCTTATGACTTTCTAATATCATTTTTTTTTATTATTTTAAAATATTAGTTTTAATTTTAAGTTATTATTTGAAGGAAAAGCATGTGGTTATTGAAGCCTTTGAAATAATTCTTTCTGGAATGTTTTCAAAATAACTTATCATTTAAATTTGCAAGAAGATACTACTCAGTGTTTAATTTTTTTTAATATTATATTCTATAAAAAATATTTGGCAGATCGTTGAGAGAATGTCGGAAAAGCAAAAGAAGGTTCTTCTGTTCTTTTGGACATCTGTGAAACATTTGCCGGTTGAAGGTTTCCATGGTTTGGAAACTACTCTAGCCATTTGCAAAACCAAAGAACCTGATAATCACTTGCCCTCATCTCACACATGTTTTTATCAGCTGTGCTTTCCTCCCTATTCTTCTATGGGTATCATGCAAGATCGCCTCGGAATCATCACTCAAGAACATATTGGCTGCAGTTTCGGTACTCTGTAATAGTGAATATAATCCACATGCAATTTGGCTCCAAGTGGTTTTGAATCTTTTGATTGCACATAGAAATATCATAACTCACCTTTGTACAAATTTAGGATAGGTTTTTTCTTTTGCTATTTGTTTCTCGGAATGATAATCTGAGAAAGCTTTCTAGTTCTGTTTCTCAAATCAATTCTGGGTAGCGGTGTCGTTGATATTCTGTGAATAGTTTATATGAGAGGTCAAGAGTCAAGAAAACAGGATTGAAGAAAAGAAGTTTTGATGTTTGGTCATTCTAGTAGCTAGCTATGGGTTAGTCATAAGAACTCTTTCTCATTATGTAGAATTAGCACTAACATTAGCATTTTAATAACTTATAATTAATTTATCATTCTTTATTGTTCCGGTGACTGCGTCCTCGTTCTACTTCTGTCCCAACAATTTATCAGTCGTTTAATATCATAAACTTCGTGAAAAACTTTATTTTTCTGCTTACAATGTTAAGGAAGCAAAACAATTTTTCTAAGATGTATGAAGTGATGTTAAATCTTAAGAGTGGGTGTAGGGGTTTATGGGAAACAAATTCTTACCTAGTTTTTGTTAGGAGATTGGTAGTATTATAAGACTGATTCTCATGTCAAAATTGGAAACATAACTTTAGAAATAAATATTCTTAGGTTGGGGACAAAACAAAGAGTACTATAAAATAAAGTAAAAATAACATTTATTCAAATCTAGAGAAACATAATAACACACCCCATGACAAACTCATGTTATCTTCCCAAAGAACTTAAATACACAACTCATGGAATAGAATTTTCACATGTCCACAACTCAGCATGTATATATATGCTGATGTGGAGCCAAGTTCCATACATAACTGATGTAGATAGATATACCCTCCATATAAATTAACCATATCCAAAGACTTATAATATATATAATAACAACAATAATAACAATAAACTTTAATAAAGGAAAATAAATATAGAAAAGCTTTTCAACCTTGACATGCAAAATGGTAGAACCATTAATTTAAACCCTCTCCATTGGTTTAAGCTTCTGGAGTCTCAACTGGAACTGCTTCTGCTTCTGCTGCTGGAGTTTCAACTGACTCAACTGTTTTGTTCTCATCAGCTGCTGCAGTTTCTGCTGCTGCTGTTGCTGGTGGTGGAACTGACTCGTCTTCACCGGTTGCTTTAGCCTTCTCTACTGTTTCAGCCTCTTCCTTCACTTCTTCAACTGATTCTTCTGTTTCTTTTGTTGCTTCTGAGTTCTCTTCCTTGGCTTCTTCTGTTACCACTTCCTTAGTGTCAACTACAAGTGGATCTTGTGTTTCTGGAGCAGGTGGTGCTTCTTCTTCTGTTGCTGTTGTTGTTTCTGTTGGTTTTTCTGTTGTTGATACTTCGGTCACAGGAACTTCAGATTCCGGTTGTTCTGTGACAGGAACTTCAGTAGCTGTTGTTTGTTCTGGAATTGTTTCCTCTGTCTTGATCACCTCGGGTGTTGTTTCATTTTCTTGCACTGTTGTTGGTGGTACTTGATGTGCAACCTGCAATTAAGCACCATCTTCATTTAGCAAAAATCTTGTAGTATACACAAATGAAACATCAAATAATCAAAAAATTTACATATTATAATGTATTAAAATGATACATATTGTGTTAATTACTGACATCATCGTTTTACCTCTATCAAAGGGATTTAAACTTTGTCCCTTGAGGTTATATAATCGAATTTTATCACTAAGCTGACACGCCATATATATACTTTAACTATATAAAAAACGCTTAATTTATTTCGCTTTGTTAGATAAGTTGGGGAATGGTCGGTTTGATTATTTGAACTTCGAAAACATGATACAAGAATAAGTATGTTTGATCTATGATATTATGTTGTATCACTTGTATGCAACTATGATCTATTGATCAATTTATTTATCGTGATGAAGCGATCATCTACCATAAAAATGATATATCGAGACAAAGAAATAGAAAAATTATAGAGTTTTGATTTGTATCGATGGCAATCAAATATATATGGCGTGGTGGTTATATTATATTATGATTGCAAGAGAATTCTTACTGTATTGCCATCTCGAATGAAATATATATAATTTTGTAGATCGCACGTTAGTGGAAATTAATGGAAGATCAAATTGATTGTAAATTGATCAATATTAATAAATTTTAACAAATAAAATTAGAAAAATGAAGAAATTAATAAATAAATAGTTGTAGTATTATTGTGTTAGTTTTCATTGATTTGATGTGTTGGACTAGGAAACTATAAAATACATGTGGACTAATGAAGGTAACAAAGTAACTACTATCTATGTATGTATCTTGCCTAAAAAATAAAAATAAAAATAAATTATATGTGTATCTTGTTGAGTTATTTTACCTCAACACTAGCCATTTGGAAAAGAAAGAAAGGATTGAAATAAAGTTGAAAGAAAAGGATGTGAGTGAATGAAGAAGGAAGAGAGAAATTAATTAAGAGTGGTAGTGAGTGAGATGAAGAAGTGATCAAAGTGAGGGTGGTATATATAGATGCATAAAGTCATGAATAGTTATAGAAATGTACATGTGTGTATGGTGTGTGTGGTAGTGATCATCTGTAAGAATCTTTTCCAACCACACTGCTCATGTCACACATTATTATTAATTAAAAGACATCAATATGTCTAGTTGTCAATGTTTTTTTCCTTTTGTTTATTTGTCCTTGATAAATAAAATAAAAATGCTATTCATGTAAAAAGAAATTGACAAAATTACTGGAATTATACTTGTATATGTAATGAAATGAAGTAAATATATTTTCTTCTAAAGAGTTTAGTGTAAAAATCACACAGAGATCAAAGATATTGTGAGTTCAAATTTGCGTCTCATCATATAAATTAATTTATACATAAGTTTAGGTGTTAAAGCATTAAACTAATTGCTTACGTTATATATAAGTTTAGGTGTTATGTATTGACTAGATGATGACTAAAAATAATTCATACAATTATTCAATAAAATATTTACATGTATGATGAAAGAATTATTTTTTTATTTAAAAAGTTCTACAACCCTAAATTAGGGTCTCAATACATTTTTTCTAATACTATATTAGTCATAGCCTCATAGGTGTTTCTTTTATTAACATGTTATAGATACAAATTTTTTTTATCACCGTCAATGATCGAACTTCTAACCACTAGTTTTATATACACTAGCTCGAGTCGACCTATCCTTTCCCCATACTAATAAAAAGTTAAACAGCTATCCAAAATAGAGCTATCATAAATAATGAAAAATAGACATACATAAAATTCAATAAATTTTATAGACAAGAACAATACAGATGTGAGCTGAAACGGTACACAATAGATGAATAGACTTCAACATGTAGTTAAGTTAGCTTTGGTAATTATATGCATAAAAATTTAGGTCTTGGTTGATGGGTGTTGTAACTCATTATAGTAATATTTCCTAATATGCTAATAATATTGATTGAATGTAAGACATAAATTTTAGTGGCCTATATACATATCAACCCCGTCTATACCATCAATATCATGGGAAGAGTAATTGAATAAATACCGCATGTTTCGTATTATAATGAATGTGTTAGAATCAAGGCGATTCATCGTAATTTTCAAAAGTTACAAGTTGTAACTTCTACTCGTTAATGTCACGGCCTATGAGGTTAAATCTTTAAATTTAATATTCTACTAAAAATATCGTAATTTTGAAAGAATATTCTACCAATTTTTAATTGAAATAATTTTTTTTAATTTTTAATTATTATATGTATTTGTGGATATAAATAAACAATAAATTAGATAAATAATAAATTTAATCAACTATAAATGAGTCTGCAAATTTTAATTCAACTGATAAAAAATAATAGTATTATTAAATTAAATATTTTCACTTAAATTCGGTCTTATAAACTTTATATTTATAAATTTAGTGGTGTTTTCCACTTCATCTAAAAAAATGGATATACTTTAATTTTCTTTCCATTTATTGTGGTCAAGACTCAAGTTAAGCTGTTAGCCAAATTTAAGGTTTATAAGTAGCTTTTGGTAAGCTAAAATTGAAATGTAGATTGAAGAGATTGAACAAGTAGCCAAATAGAAAGGTAACAAAGGAACTAGGCCGGTGCATGATAAGGGACCCTTCATCAATTAACATCATTATAGTCCAAAATCAAAAGAGAAAAAAATGGGACCCACATAAGAAAAAAATAGAAAAGAAAAAAACAACAAAAGAAAAACAAATTAATTGGTTCCCTGAATCAGTCCATCTGTTCCTTTTGCAAAAGATGTAAAAAAAATCCACGTGGACCCCACATGGCTATGCTTTCCACGTCATATGCTCGTGACAAGGGGGCCCTGTTACAGCCGTTTGATGCTCCACGTCAGACCATTGTCATATGTCAAAAAATAATGTTGTTACCTGTTTGTATATTCTTCTCCTATTAATGTGTCAAAGTGATCATAAACATTTGTAGTACTAGTACAAATTTCCAAAACTACTACTATTACTAACATTGATTGATCATTTGAATTAGATTCTGAAGAAGGATAACATAATTTATAACCGTCCACATCTATCCCGATTTTGGCGGAGAATCTTCATTTTTACCGATATGATCGTATGGATATTGAAAGTCGAAGTAGAAGGTGGCATGATAAAACCTTCGAGCAAGAAAAGAAAGAAGAATTAGCTACGAAATTTTAAACTTATTGAAAATATTTCTATTAGTCCGTAGTATTTGTGATCTTACCAACTTACATTGCCAAGTTGATTTCAAACATATGTGTGACGTGAAGAAAATCAATGCGCTAACTTATAATTAGTTATTACTAACTAATTTTAACCGATATAAAATTTATATATAATTTTTCTAAACACTTCCCTCCAATAGCTTAAAAGTCTTTTCTTCTATATGGCACTTCCATGATTTATGCCAAGAAAAATTTGTGTAGTTTCTTTATGTTTTTCCCCCCATGTTGCCCCCTTTTTTAACATAAAAACTAAAAACAAATTAAAGAAATGGGGGTTGCTCTTGGCTCTTGGAATATGTTTTTGTTTAGAAGTGAAAAATTGCGCATGGTATGGTCATATCACGAATCACGCTACTAAATTTGCCTTTGTCCTTTATTTGCATTTATTTTCTACACGTACACGTCTTATTGTTCTTTTGGTATTAGACACTATCATGTTGGCTATGAAATTATGTAAAATAAAAAACATTATCGTGGATCTTCATCTTCATGCTCATCGATCTACAGTGTATCAAGATAATAATGTTAATTTCTATTTATCAACAAAATAATTGACGATGTTAATTCCTAAAGTGTCTCCTCCGTCCTCTAGTTGATTATGTTCTAAAATTGTATTTAATTAGTGTTTTAGTTATGTTAAATGACGACCTTGAATCTATCCCGTGAACTTAGTTCAGTTGGTTGAACATTTGCACGTAATATATAGTGAATTAGTGATCAGAGTTCGAACTCTAATATGTTCACTTGTTCATGTTAAGAAGTAAAATTTTAGCCATTAGACTACCTGACCAAAAATAAAAAGCTTGAATCTCATCCTAAAAATTAGCTCAAAGAGTGAGGGTGCCAAGCTCGAAAACCTGAGCAATGTGAGACTCCAAACGAGTTCTATTGGTTCTCATATAATTCAAACTGTGTTAGAAGCTGCGCATGAGAAGCAGGGCTTATCAGAAGCAGAGCTCATCAGAAGCAAAGCTTACCAGAAGCAGAGCTTATCAGAAGCAGACCTTATCAGAAGCAGACATGATCAGAAGCTGTTCTAATCAGAAGCAGAGCATCAGAAGCACGAGCAGTTTTCTGTTTTTTTTTTCTTCTGGTTTATTGTATTTTGTTTCTTTTAAGGTAGTTAGTCTTAGCTGTTTGGCAATTATGCCAGCTGGACTTAGTTAGTTGTTAGTTTCCTTGTTATTAGGAAGTAGTTACACTTACTTCACCTATAAATAGGTGTTAAAGTGATCTTTGTAAACAACACTTTTCTCAATAAACTTTTTCAACACAATTAGTTCAGTTCTTCTCTTAGTTCTTTGTTTAGTTGTTCTTTGTTGAGGTTTTCCCCCAACAAAGTGGTATCTAGAGCTTATACGATCCAAGGGATCAATTCTTGATCTTTCTTGAATCCAAGAAAGACTCCTTGTGGTTGCAGTGAATCAACCATGGCTGGTACAAACAATTTCCATGTGAATTTTCCCGTTCTTGAAGGATCTAAGAACTGGGACATTTGGGTAAAGCAGATGAAGGTCGTATTCAACTTTCATGAAGTGTATGATCAAGTTACAACTACAGTTACTCCATTACCAGCGAATCCAAATGAAGAACAAAGAACAACATTCAGACTTGCAAAGAAGAAAGACACCAAAGGCCTATACCTCATACATCAATGTGTGGATTCCGTCGTGTTAGAAAAGATTGCAGATGAAGAAACTGCAAAAGGAGCATGGGACACACTACAGAAGATTTATGGTGGTGACGCGAAGGTCAAGAAGGTGAAGTTGCAAGGATTGAAGAGGCAATATGAACTCCTTTAGATGAAGGATGATGAGAAGATTGCAGAGTACTTCACAAGATTAGTGACACTCACTAATCAAATGAAGAGCTGTGGGGGAACGATTGATGAACAAGAACAGGTTGAAAAAGTACTCAGAACTTTAACCACAAGCTTCAAGCACATTGTGGTCACCATCGAAGAAACTAAAGATCTGAGTGAAATCAGAATTGAAGATCTGCAGAGCACTCTTGAGGCACATGAACTGAAGCATACAGAGAAAGATCATGGCAAGGAAGATGAGCAAGCTCTCTTTGCAAAATTCAAGAAGTGGCAGAAAAAGAAAGATTTCAAGAAAACCAGTGAGAAAAGTGAAGACAAGCCTGAATCCTCAAATGGAGGAGGAGGGAAACAGAATATCAATGGAAAGAAAAAGCCCATTGATAAGAGCAAGATCAAATGTTACAATTGTAACAAGTATGGTCACTATGCAAATGAATGCAAGAATCCAAAGAAGAAGAAGAAGAACCAAGTAAGTGAAGAAGCAAATGTTGTTATTCAAAAGAAGAATGGCAAGAAGACAGTAATTGAGAAGGTCCTATATGTGCCTGGCATGAAATGTAACTTGATGAGTGTAGGTCAGTTACTAGAGAAGGGATTCAAAATTGTGCTAGAAGATGAAACCCTGAAGCTCTATGATTCAAAGAAGAATCTGATTCTGAAGTCAGCACAAAGCAAAAATAGGATATTCAAGACTCAATTCAAAGCCATTGAGGCAGAATGTCTCTCTGCAACTACAGAAAGCAAGGATAGTGAGTTATGGCACAAAAGGTATGGCCATTTGAATTTCAAAAGCTTGTCACAGCTTAATTCAAAGGATATGGTTATTGGATTGCCTAGAGTCATAACTCCAGTTGATACTTGTACTACTTGTTTGCTGGGAAAGCATCCAAGAGCTTCTTTCAAAAACAGTTTACCTATGAGGTCTAAGGAACTGTTGAATGTGGTTCATTCAGATATTTGTGGACCAATTGATGTGTTATCAACTGGTGGAAACAAATACTTCATCACTTTTGTTGATGAATTCTCAAGAATGATATGGTTATATCATATTAAGGCAAAGAGTGAAGCTTTTGATGTGTTCAAAAGATTCAAAGCCTTAGTTGAGAAGCAGAGTGGCAAGTCCTTGAAGGTGTTGAGAACAGATGGTGGAGGTGAGTATACATCAAAAGAGTTTGAGAATTATTGCAAGGATGAAGGCATAATTCATGAGGTTACTGCACCATACACTCCTCAACATAATGACCTTGCTGAAAGAAGAAACAGAAGCATTCTAGATATGGCTAGAAGCATGGTGAAGCAGAAGCAGCTGCCTCACAAGTTCTGGGGTGAAGCTGTGTCTACAGCTGTATACATCCTAAACAGATGTCCTACCAAGAAGATAAAGGATAGAGTTCCTGATGAGGTATGGACTGGAAATAAGTCAAGTGTGGCTCATTTCAAGGTGTTTGGCTCATTGTGTTATAAACACATTCCTGATGCTAGAAGGAAGAAACTAGATGACAAGAGTGAGCCTATGATATTTGTTGGTTATCATAGAACTGGTGCTTATAGACTCTATAATCCCATCTCAGATAAGTTGGAGACTAGTAGAGATGTGAAGTTCTTAGAGAATGAGAACTGGGACTGGAAGCAGAAATCCATATCTAAAAACACTTGTGAAGTTGATTTAGATGATGGATTGGTTAATAATGAGACTGTGACATTTGTTAATCCAGTTCAAGGCACTAATAATCAAGCAAATGATGAAAGCTCAGATGAAGAGCCACAACCACAGCTGAGAGCTAGATCTCAGAGAACAATTCAGCTTCCAAGAAGATTGGAAGAATGTGAGACTATCTCAGATAATGCAGTGAATGATGAAGGTGAAATTGTTCACTATGCTATGCTTGCAGACACTGAGCCTTTAGATGTTGGAAATGCACTAAAGAGCAAAGTGTGGATGGATGCAATGATTGATGAGTTGAAGTCAATAGAAAAAAATAAGACATGGGACTTATGCACATTACCTCCTGACAAGAAAGCAATTGGTGTGAAATGGGTCTACAAAGTTAAGCAGAATCCTGAAGGCAAAGTTATAAAGCACAAGGCAAGGCTAGTTGCAAAGGGATTTCAACAGAAACAAGGGCTAGACTATGATGAAGTTTTCTCTCCAGTTGCAAGACATGAGACTATAAGGTTAGTAATTGCTCTAGCCTGTAGTAGAAGGTGGCCTCTATTTCATTTAGATGTGAAATCTGCATTCCTAAATGGACCATTAGAGGAAGATGTCTATGTGAAACAACCACCAGGATTTGAGCTAAAAGGAAAAGAAGACAAGGTACTGAAGCTGAACAAAGCCTTGTACGGACTGAAGCAAGCTCCTAGAGCATGGAACAAGAGAATTGACCAATTCTTTGTTGAGCAAGGCTTCAGAAAATGCAGTGTAGAATATGGTGTGTATGTGAAACATAGTGATGATAAACATATGCTGATCATATGTTTGTATGTAGATGACTTATTGGTGACTGGCAGCTCACCAATAGAGATTGATAAGTTCAAATCACAGATGAAGTGTGAGTTTGAAATGACTGATCTAGGAAAGTTGACATATTTCCTAGGAATGGAGTTGTTGGAAACTCCTAAGGGACTGATATTACATCAAGCCAAATATGCTACTGAAATTTTGAAGAAATTTGAAATGTTTGACTGTAATTCATCAGTCACACCTGCAGATCCAAGAGTCAAGGCTGAAGAAATGATAACTGGTGATGATGTGGATCCAACAAATTTCAGACAATTGATTGGATCATTAAGGTATCTATGCCAAACAAGACCAGATATTAGTTATGCAGTGGGTTATGTGAGCAGGTTTATGAGTAAACCACTGAAGTCTCACTTACTACTAGCCAAGAGGATTCTCAGGTATATTAATGGCACCATTAATTTTGGTGTTCTGTTTCCATTTGCAAAGGATAATGGAAAATTGGAGCTAATAGGCTTCTCAGATGCTGACTGGTGTGGTGACAAGGTGGATAGGAGGAGCACAAGTGGTTACTTGTTCAAGTTTCAAAATGCTCCAGTATCATGGTGTTCAAAGAAGCAAAGTGTCATTGCACTCTCTAGTTGTGAAGCAGAGTATGTGGCAGGGTCTTTTGCAGCTTGCCAAGCAAATTGGCTTGAATCACTTCTTAGTGAAATGAAGATTGTGGAAAGCATGACTGTGGTGTTGTACATTGACAACAAATCAGCAATCAATCTGGCTAAGAATCCAGTCAGTTATGGCAAAAGCAAACACATTGAAACCAGGTTTCATTTCATCAGAGACCAAGTCACCAAAGGTAAATTGTGTTTGGAGTATTGTACCACAAATGATCAACAAGCTAATATACTGACCAAGGCTGTGAAGAGGGATCAGTTTATCAAGCTTAGAAGAGAACTAGGAGTGGTTAATTTTGACAGCTTGAATTAAGGAGGAGTATTGGTTCTCATATAATTCAAACTGTGTTAGAAGCTGCGCATGAGAAGCAGGGCTTATCAGAAGCAGAGCTCATCAGAAGCAAAGCTTACCAGAAGCAGAGCTTATCAGAAGCAGACCTTATCAGAAGCAGACAGGATCAGAAGCTGTTCTAATTAGAAGCAGAGCATCAGAAGCACGAGCAGTTTTCTGTTTTTTTTTCTTCTGGTTTATTGTATTTTGTTTCTTTTAAGGTAGTTAGTCTTAGCTGTTTGGCAGTTATGCCAGCTGGACTTAGTTAGTTGTTAGTTTCCTTGTTATTAAGAAGTAGTTACACTTACTTCACCTATAAATAGGTGTTAAAGTGATCTTTGTAAACAACACTTTTCTCAATAAACTTTTTCAACACAATTAGTTCAGTTCTTCTCTTAGTTCTTTGTTTAGTTGTTCTTTGTTGAGGTTTTCCCCCAACAAGTTCAACATCCACACTAACGTTTAGCGTGGACTTGAGTCTTAAACCGCCTCTGATATCATGTTAAATGAACTTGTATATATTTTAAAAGTTAACTCAAAAGATGAGGATATTCAAACACATTTATATACTAAAACTGTCAAGGAGTCCAAACAATGTAGAACTCCAAACAACTTCAACAAATCTATGTAAAAGTTTGTCATGTACGTGGTGAAATAAATATTTGTGAGTACATAATTATAAAGATATTTATAATATTAAAGTGTTAAAAAAATTGTACGTAGATAAAATAATAAGTTATTAAAAATTCATACATTTAAAGTGTAAGGACCGAAATTTGAACCACATAAACATCAGACTAACAATTACGATATTTTTTATCAGTTAAATTAAAAAATTTAGACTCACAATCTTTTTAATTGTCTATATAACTCTATCGTTGCTAGACTTTTTTGAAAATATGAAAATAAAATTAGATGTACATGTACCCAAGAATTTAGAACTTGTTAAAGACATATTATTTTACCACAAAATATGGTCTGTAAAGCGACAAAAGTTTAGATGAAAAGTTTGAAGGACGGTGGAGAGTGATCACTATAATTAGACAATACATGGAGCCGTTAACCAATATATCAACCAATAAGATCTTGCCATGTAAATGCTGACTAGGACCAACACATTTGAAAATTGAATAACTCCATGTCTTGATGTCTCAAAAAAAACTTAACCATTATGGGTTTGATTGCTTTACGTGGTAGAACATGTTATGGTGAGCTTTCCAACCAGGTGACTAAATCATTCCAACTTTCATAATTGTGGGCCCTTCATTCATCATCTACACTCTTGCATAGATTCCTTTCCATGCATTCATCTTAGTATATTCTATTCTTTGTTTAGGCCTATTATATATTCTCTCCGTCTCTAAATATAAGACTTTGTTTGAGTGTTTGACTATTGCACGTATGCTTATGTATAATTTTGATCACAAATATCTTTAATTATTTAATAGTAAAAATTATAAAAACTTGATATTTTGAATGTACTCATCAAAACAAATCAAACAAGATCTTATATGATAATATTTACATCTATATATTATTAAAAAGATACGGTCAAAACATAATAAATGAATAGTACAATTTTATCAAATGAAATCTTATAAAAAGGGATGGAGGGAGTATATGTGTTACAATTTATTTATTATAATATTCTTGTGATGTTGCTACGATTTTCTAGTTAAATAATGACTAAAATTTTACCTCTTACAAATAAAAAATTGGATATATTAAAGTTTAAATCTCAATTTTTACACTATACATATAATATTTTATCAACCGTGCTAAACTCACAAGAACGTGATGTTGCGTTATTAAAGAATATTACATATATTAATGGTTCCGGCGTGTAAACACGTAGTTTTGGGATGGACATATAAGCACACTTCACATTTTCCACTCAAACTAGAAATTGCTGCTGTGGTCATTATCGCAATTTGGTTTGAGATAGCGATTTGTGACTTGTCGTTTTGAAATTTCCTGCTTCTTTGTAACCATATCAACAAATTAAAGAGCCTAAGTACATGCAGATTAGATTACACTAACAGCAATTTTTGTATTACGTGTATGGGTAATTAGTAATTTGTTTTAGGAAATTGTACATTTGGCACAATCTAGAATTAATTGTAAAAATAATCGCATGAGATAAACTGCGGGTTTTTTCTACGACAAGCAATTTAGATTCAATTATAGATTTATGATTGTCTCAAATGCAAGTCGTCTAAACTTGGATATGGTCTAAAATAATATCAATGGGAGTTCAAGTAGACATGATTAACAAAGTCGATTCATCCAAGTTATATAATTAATTTAAAATTTACAGTATGATGTGTGGTGGAATACATGATGCTGAACTTCCATTGGATACCAGTGTAAAATTATTTTACACTTTCGATGCATATCCATTAAACTCAAGTTATAAAGAGGCACATAACCGTGGCAAACACACGCAATAAAATGGTCTACTTGAACTAGTGAATTTGACAATTTTGTAGTGTGTGAGATGTATGATGCTTCCTAAGAGTTTATGGGGAGAAGGAGTTAGTATTACAACTTACGTAATTGAAAGATGTTCATTTATAGGAATAAATTACAACCAAAGAACTTGGGATATTCATAAATTGTTGAAGGCGAGGGCGTTGCGCTTCATGGGTGAGGGAATTTTAATTTTTTAACCAATATTTTTATGTTTTTTGCATTTTGCACCCCCTGATTTTATTATTTTTGCACCACTTACTCAAAAGTTCAAACTATTATTCTTTACTTTCAACATTTCTTTAAATTTTTCTCTAAAATTAGATCTCTCAAACACAACTACCACGACTTAACAATCAGTTTAGCAATGACTTTGTCCGTTGCCATAGCAAACGTTGAACGATCGTTTTCGGCTATGAAGATTGTGAAGATTAGACTGTGTAATCGAATGATGGATGATCTTTTAAACGGTTGTCTTGTAGTTTATGTTGAAAGAGATGTGTTCAACAATCAAGATAATGAGTTGATTATTCAGGGATTTCAAAACATAACTCTGCGTAGCGGACAGTTGTGATATATATATATATATATATATATATATATATAGAGGGCATATCAAGTGAGAGTATGTCTTATAATGAGAGATGAGAGGATTAAATATTAACCATTTGATTAAAATAAAGGGTTGAGATTAATTTTCTTATATTGAACCTAAAGCTGTACCCTCGTCCTTATCTTCCCCTTGCGATGTCGTTCGCTCTTCCTTCCTACTGTGCCCTCCTCTCAACCACAACATCATGTTTCAATTTACAGTTTTCACTTTTGCAACTTGCAAGTCCCAGCATCCTAAAACAAATGAACACAAATGAATTTGAAGGGTTTTGTTCTGGACTGGCCAAAGGCCCAATACAAGCATTAGTCCAAGCCCACTAACATGTAGGGACCCGTCTCACATCCCAAGGGCATTCCATCCTAAAGCTACAGTGCACGCGCTGTAGCCGGATCAAGCAATATCTTGGGATCTCCACCGTTGGATAAACCGTCACAAACTCCAATGGTCAAGATTCCTACACGGAAGCCTTCTTGTCCCCCAAGGCAAAATGCTTATAAATAGGTGGTTTCACACCACCTCATGGTATGATTCTGAACCCTAATACTCTCTTCTTGCACACTTACTGACTTGAGCGTCGGAGTCCCTTTCGTGCAGGTACCCCCCCCCCCCGTGTCAAGGAGCTGAGCCACCATTGCAATCACCTATCACCACCGTGGCATCAATACTTGGAGTTAAGACTTTGGACCGGATAGAACAGTGGCGCCGTCCGTGGGGAATCTTTTATTGATTTTCTCGTACTCACTTTCTCATTTATCAGTATCAGATCTGATAAATCTGTTCTAGTTGTCACTCCAAATCTCTTAACCATGGTTGCAACTAAAGGATCGAAGTCTAGCAAGGCAACCCCTTCCGCGAGCCAGCGGAACGTCTCAGAATCTATTCCAAACGTTCTATCACCAATTCACGAAGAATCAGATACCGCTCCTTCTCTGAGCACACACAGCAGAGTTCGGAGCGAAATTAGAGTCGCTGAAATCGACGACGTCGTTCAGAATCAGACCACTGGCAATACTCGATCCCATCAACAGAATCCTCCCGTTCAGCGGGTGAACGAGAGAGGGAATGAGGAGTTGGCCGTAGCTACTGTTCCTGCACCAGATGACAACCCCTTGGCTGCAATTTTGGCTCTATTACAGGAACAGAAGGAAAGACTGGTGAAGGTTGAGCATATGCAAGCTCAAGCTCGAAGTGAAACCGTTATACCGGAGTCAACAAGGAGCAGATCCGGCAAGGTAAGATCCAAGCCGGATGATGAAGCAGAGTCCAGGAGGACACAAATCCCAAAAGATCTTGGTATGCCTCTGTCCAAGCACCAAGGTGGTGGCGGACATGCCGGCGGAGATGGCGGAAACCACGGCAAGAGAGGACTACATGGGGGAAATGGTGGAGGTTCGCCTTCCCATCGACTTGAACGCGGGGAAGATCGTTCTAACCCATCGCGTCTTCCCCGTACACGGGGACCTTTCGCCACCAGGATCTCTAGCTGTAAGATACCAAAGATTCTTGAAAAACCCCCGAAGCTGGAAAGCTACGACGGAATCACCGACCCGGACGAACACATTCAGCACGTAGATACCGTTTTGGATTACTACAGTGCACGTGGGGGTGTCAAATGCAAACTGTTCGTCCTAACGCTTAAAGCTGCCGCTATGACTTGGTTCAAAGCGTTGCCGGAAGGATCAATCGATTCCTGGAAGAATCTCTACAAAGAGTTTACTTCCCATTTCACTTCAAGGCGAAAACAGCCCAAATCTGTTGCCACTTTGAGTGCCATCGTTCAGGGGAGGAAGGAGACCCTCAGGGAGTATATTGAGAGGTTTACTTCTGCAGCCGTTGATGTAAAAGGGGCTGACGACGCGCTAAAATGCTTTATTTTTTAGAAAGGCCTTAAACCGGATTCAATGTTTAAGGAAAAGTTGGGGTTGGAAGAACCACCGAATATGAGCGAATTACTAAGACGCGCTCAGTCATACATCAACTATGAGGAAAAGCTCATCTCTGAAGGGATAGAGAAAGGGAAATCCACTGACAAACACCATGACGGGAAGAAAGAGCATGAAAGGTATAGCAAAGGGAAGATGAGAATGCCCAAACCCAAATTCTCGGATTACACTCCCCTCAACACCTCCATAGATAAGATTCTAGGAGAGTGTATAAATACGGAGTTCCGGGATGAAGGAGTAAGATTTCCTCAAACAATCAAAGAATCTCCCAAAGCCGACAAGAGCAAGTATTGCCGTTTTCACAGATGCTATGGGCACGACACGGATGATTGCATACACCTAAAAGATGCGATTGAAGATCTGATAAGAAAGGGGAAGCTGAGCCGTTATACTAAAGACGGACAGAAAGACCGGAATGATGGGAAACGTTACCGGGACAACAATAGCCGAAGCCGGAAGAGAAGTGAATCCCCTAAGCGAAGACGTTCACCAAGGAAAGAAGAATCTAGCCGGAAGGTTATAGATTCCGTATCAAAGAAGAAGGGCAAAGAGAGAGAAGATTCCAATTCTGGTGATGAAGAGATAACCAAGAGCAAAGGCGAGCGTCCTTTCATTGGCTCCATTACCGGAGGGATTTTGACTTCAGGTAAACTGTCAAAAGGAACCATCAAGAGAACAATAGCAGAAATCTTTTCCGTGTCAAAGATAGAAGATACTCCGTCAACAAGCACCGCACCCAGAAGACCCATCCTTGGATTTTCTGATGACGAAAGAGTCGGCAACAAACCAAACAAACTTCTTCCTCTAATAATCATGGCCACCATTGCTGGTTTTGATGTATCCCGGATTCTAATTGATGAAGGAAGCTCGTGCGACATCATGTACGAGGATTTGTTTGACAAAATGGGATTGAAGCAGGAAGATCTATTTCCATATGAAGGTTCAGATTTGAAGGGATTCAATGGTACTCTGACAAAACCATTGGGATTCTTGACATTGAAAGTAACGTTCAAAGACGGAAATAATGAAGAGAATGACATGACCATCCCAGTTCAGATCCTGGTAGTACCATGCAAAGCCGTATACAACTGTATATTGGGAAGAACTACGCTAGCTGCCCTTGGAGCCGTACCTTCAACTGTTCATTTAAAAATGAAATACCACGGCAAGAAGAACCAAGTGGTCACGGTTATGGCAGATCTAGCCGGAACCAAAAAGTGCTAAAAAGAGTTGCAGAAGGAGTTGGATGTAGTAGATATGGTAGAAGCTGAAGGAATTCCCCTGGTAGATGTGCCAGAGAAGGTAACACCACCACGATCCGAACTATTAGATGTCACTATCGCAAAGATCGATATACATACTAATGACCGCACATCTGGTGATGAGAGTTACCAACAGAAACTGCTCCCGGGAGAATTTAGTAGGCCTATACCAGACGGTGAGTTTGAAGAGGTGCAGCTGGATGAACATCCGGACAGAAAGGTTAAAATTGGGACAAATTTACCAACAAATGTCCGGAAAGATCTTATCCAATGCTTGAAAAAGAATGCTGATTTATTTGCTATTTCACCTAGTGAAATACCGGGGATTGATGCTAAAGTAGCATGCCATGAGTTGAATGTTAGTGAAAGATACCCATATGTGGCCCAGAGACGGAGAAGGCAATCCCCGGAAAAGGCAAAAGCTGCACAAGAGATTGTAGACGGACTTTTGAAGGCGGAATTCATTTCAGAACTTCACTACACAGAATGGCTTTCTAACGTCGTGTTAGTGAAGAAATCTTCTGGAAAATGGAGGATGTGTGTAGACTACACGGACCTCAACAAAGCTTGCCCTAAGGATTCGTATCCACTCCCAAACATTGACAAACTGGTTGACGATTCAGCAGGTTACAAACTGCTAAGTTTTCTAGACGCTTATTCCGGCTACAACCAGATTCCTATGTCCGTTAAAGACCGTGATAAAACAGCTTTCATGACGGAAGGAGCAAATTACCGGTATAATGTAATGCTGTTTGGGCTAAAGAATGCAGGGGCCACATATCAAAGAATGATGAACAAAGTTTTTGAAGGTGAGATTGGCAAGATGCTGGAGGTCTATATGGACGATATGATTGTCAAATCTGCAGAAGAGAATCTACACAGCACCCACCTAGAGGCGATTTTTCTAAAAGTCAGAGAATTTAACATGAGGCTGAATCCAGAGAAGTGCACCTTCGCTGTGAAGGCGGGAAAATTCCTGGGTTTTTATTTGACTGAAAGAGGAATTGAAGTAAATCCGGATAAATGTGATGTCGTCATCAGGATGGAAGCTCCGTCTACAAAGCAGGGAATTATGAAGCTAAACGGAATGCTCATTGCGTTAAACAGGTTCATTTCAAGATCCGCACAGCATGCGTTACCGTTCTACAAGTTGCTGAGAAAGGAAACAGAGTTTGCATGGACAGAAGAATGCGAAAAGGCTTTTATTCAAATGAAAGCAATTTTGTCTCAACCACCAGTACTATCCAGACCAATGAAAGACGAGATTTTATACTTGTACCTGGCAATCTCAGCGGAAGCTGTAAGTGCTGCCTTGATAAGGGAGAACGGTGCCATCCAAAACCCAGTATATTTCATCTCAAAAGCTCTAGCCGGACCTGAGGTTAGATATCAGAAGATAGAGAAAGTGGCACTAGCATTGGTGACGGCAGCAAGAAAGTTGAGAAGATATTTCCTAGCACATTCAATCGTGGTAAGGACGGATCAACCTATCAAGCAAGTGCTGTTCAGACCGGACCTAGCTGGGCGAATGACAAAATGGTCTGTGAAACTCTCAGAATTTGACATCTCGTTCGAAAGCAGGAAAGCTTTAAAGGCTCAAACCTTTGTTGATTTCTTGGCGGAAATGACACCAGTGACAGATAGGCATGGCAACGGTGCGGGGCGGGGGCGGGTTTAAACAATACCACCCCCGCTCCCGCCTCCCTCTATCATCCCCGCCCCCGCCCCCAAATATAGTCGGAGGGTAATATTTCAACACCCACCCCCGCCCCCAACAGAGAACGGGTTTCCCCGCCTCGCCCTCGCACCCACCCGCATAAATTAAAATAAAAAAAATTATTTTTTCATTTTATTTTTTGAAAAATATTATAGTTCAAAATGATTTTTTTAAAGAAGATAAATAAATGAATAAACATAGTATAACATAAAAAATATTATATTTAGTTTACTACATTTAAGAAGGACTAATATGCAATAATATTGTTAAATATAAGGGAAATATATTAATTTTAATTGGACAAAACGGGGGCGGGGGTGGGTGCGGGGCGGGTGGAAGGTCATACCGCCCCCGCCCCCACACCCGTATTCTAAATTCGAGTTTTCCCCGCACCCGCCCCCACACCCAGTTGAAACGGCTTTTCCCCGCTAAGTTCGGGGCGGGGGCGGGTGGGTGCGGGTGGGTCTGGGTCTTGATGCCATGCCTAGTGACAGATGAACCGTGTACTAAGTGGACCATCTTCACGGATGGTTCATCAAACAGCAAAGGAAGCGGAGCAGGATTAATTCTAGAAAGCAGTGAGGGTTTAATGATTGAAGTATCCTTAAGATTCTCATTCAACACCACCAACAACCAAGCCGAATATGAAGCTTGCATTGCCGGCTTGAAGTTAGCACAAGAACTTGGGGCAAAAGAAGTAAAACTGAGGACAGATTCTCAGTTGGTGGTAACACAGGTGAAAGGAGAAGCACAAGCCAAGGAACCTTTGCTGCAGAAGTACCTGTTGGTGATCAGAAGAACTATTGAATCTTTCGAGAACTTTGAGATCATGCATGTTCCAAGAGAACAAAATACCAGAGCTGACGTCCTATCAAAGTTAGCCAGCACAAGAAGAAGCGGAGTGAATCACTCCTTCATCCAGGAAACGCTAGAAAAGCCAAGCATTACTGAAGGAATAACAATTATGGTCCTTGACGGAAGCAACGGAAAGAGTTCTTGGATCTCGCCCGTCATGAAATTCATTGAAACCAGGGATCTACCAACAAACAAAGAAGAAGCAGCATTAATGAGAAGAAGAGCTCCATCTCACACTATAGTCTCTGGGCAACTTTACAAAAGAGGGTTCTCTACGCCCCTGCTTAAATGCCTTGACGGAGATGAAGCTGCTTACGCCTTAGAAGAAGTACACGAAGGAATTGCTAGCCAACACCTTGGCGGGAGAGCATTGGCAAGGAAAGTGCTCCGTGCAGGATACTATTGGCCCACGATGGTCGCAGACGCTAGAGAATTCGTAAGAACCTGTGAGAAATGCCAGAAACACGGGGACGTGTACAATGCTCCGCCTTCAGAACTCCACACCTTGACCATTCCATGGCCATTCTATCAATGGGGGATGGATATATTGGGACCTTTCCCAATGGCAGCCGGACAGGTGAAATTCTTGATTGTTGCTGTTGATTACTTCACCAAGTGGATAGAGGCTGAAGCTCTAGCAAAGATCACAGCTGCTAACGTAATCAAGTTCTTCAAAAGAAACATTTTAGCAAGGTTTGGAGCCCCCCGTTCTGTCGTTACCGATAACGGAACACAGTTCGCTGACAAGAATATGAAGAAGCTCATGGAGGATTTCAAAATAATTCAACATTTCTCATCTGTTGAACATCCCCAGACTAACGGACAAGCTGAAGCAGCTAACCGTGTCATTCTGAGAGGATTGAAACGAAGGTTAGAAGACGCCAAAGGAAACTGGGCTGAGGAACTCTGCCATGTGTTGTGGGCATACCGGACCACACCCCATTCCACCACGGGAGAAACTCCATTCAGGCTTACTTATGGAACTGAAGCCGTAATCCCGGTGGAGATCGGGGAGTTAAGTTGGAGAACAGCTTACCCTTTAAATGAGGCAGACAATTCCATGGCTATCCAAGAAGAATTGGATTTCCTTGATGAAAAAAGAAATTACGCTGCGTTAACAGAAGCTACCGTTAAGAAAATAACGGCTTCAAGGTACAACAAGAGAGTTCGATCACGGGATTTCCATCCCACATATCTTGTGCTCCGCCGTGCAGATGTTGGCGGGAAGAATGCCTCTGAAGGGAAGTTAGCAGCTAATTGGGAAGGACCATACAAGATCACAACTTCTACAGGCCAAGGAGCCTACAAAATTGAGACTCTCAAAGGGGAAAAGATCCCAAGAACTTGGAATGCTGCTAAACTGAAGAAATACTACAGTTGAAACTCTGTCTTTTGATTTCCGCTTACCGTTATAACGGTAGCTATTGTACCCGTCTTAGAACGGAAGATATTATGTCCGTCTTAGAACGGAAGCCTTCATGTAATAACTTAATGAATTAATGAAGTGACGAATATTCAGAAATCAATTTTATCCATTGTTTTTCAACAAACTTATAATATCTTAAGATAGATATTGACACATGAACTTTGAAAAAATCAAAGTATAAATGCTATAATCAATTTGCGTTAAGAAAAGTACCAGCCCTTCAAGGAAAGGCAAAAGACCTTCTCAATGGAGGCAATTTAATGAATGGCTTTTCCGGCTAGCCACCTGAAAGTAGCGCGCATTCATAGGGGAAGAAGGAGAATCTTGGCTAGATCATCCCATAACTCTAGTAAGACCTTAAAAATAAGGCTAAAAATCAAGCCCTATTGAACATAGGCACCCACACAATTGCTACTAAGTAATCCTAAGACGGAATACATGCAAATCCTAGACGGGACATGCATTAAGAAACTCATGACGAAATCTTTTCAAAACAGATTTAATTTTAAAGTAATTTCCTATGATGGAATTATTTTTAATAGGAATCTATTCATAGCACAAGCTAAACAAACAAGTTTATCGCTAATAGATAAACGTTCCTAAGATGGAATAATTCCCAAGTGTATACACTAAAAATATTCCCATGACGGAATTTTCTCTTCACACCGGGACATCTTCGTTATATTCCACAAAATATTTGCAAGATAAATACTGAATATGTTCATAAGTATAAATTCCTAAAATGGAATCCCAAAATCAAGAATAAAGTCCTTTAAAAGGAACTTATACGCCCTAACGGAAATGTTTTATCCGTCAAAGATAAATACACATACCTGTGAAAACAAATTCTAAAATGAAATTTGAAAATAACACGCAGGATACATAAAAAGCATAAGATTGCATTTTGGATTAACAGGAATATTGTACTTATATTACAAAACAAGCCTCCAAACCGGGAACACTCTCACCGGGAGGACAAATATTCAAGAAAAATAATAAGTTACAAATCAAACAATTTTCTCCTCTACAACTTCAGCGGGAGCCTTGACGGCAACATCCTCTCCTTCAGCAGTAACATCCTGTCCTTCGGTGTTGACTGGCTCTTGATGAACTGGAGCAGTGGAATCATCAGGCTTATCCTCAGTTGGCTTTTCCACATTTTGCTCTTCACCCGCAGCCAAAGGAGCTTGCTCTTCCACAGTAGCGTCAACAAGCTTCCCGTCAACCACTTTCTTGAACGGGTCAATTGCATCCAAGTCAATTGCCGCCCCGGGAAGAAGCAAAGCTACTTGGCTCAGAATGTTGGGGACAATAGTGGAAAAGACAAGATCATTGGTTTCCGTTATCTGTTGATCCAATGCTTCAGCCTTCTCAGCCTCAAGTCTTTTCACCTCCTCCTTCTGCTCCGCCTTCATTTTCTCCATTTCAGCACTTTGGGCAGCCAATTTTTTATCTTTTGTCATAACTTGCCCCGCCAGAACAGAGGGTTCCCCATACATTTCTACAGCTTCTGGATGAGAGCATCTTTGGAAGTAACATCTTCCAGAGCAAGATCCCGCTCAGTCAAAGCCGTCTTCAGTTGACTGTCCAAGAGGATTAGCTTGTCTAGAGATTTTTGCAATTCACCCCGGAGCTCTACAACCAAAGCTTCAGACTTATGATACTCCTTGATGGCCATGTTACCAGAGAAGATGTCATAATCCTCACAAGCCATCATGTGAGCAATGGTGCTTGCACGCTGAAGATCAAAAGCCATCCGGGCGAGGCCATCCTGGCGTTGAGCCACAGACATGGCACCAACGTGTTCAAAATCTTCGTTGGACACCATACCCCGGAGCGTTTTAGGATGAAGTGCAGCAGAGCTGTGAAGAACCGGAGGAAGCTTGTATGGAGGAGGAAGGGCACGAACAGTAGCAGTCACCTGGGCAGGAGGGGTCGTCTCAGAGTCACGACTGCTGCTACCCTCGCGGGTTGCCCTACTCCGTTTAGGAGACTTCCCGGCAGCAGCATGATCTCTTCCCCTTTTATGTTGAAGCTTCTCCCTGTTTCCAGCAGCAGGAGGGGGTTTGTTTGTTGAAGGAGGGAGGGTCCGTGAAGAAGGTTTGGTGGGACCAACCTTAGCCTGTGGTTGAGGGCCAGCACCCAATTGAGAAACAAGCTTTTCCGTAATAGCTTGGACAGGGATTGTCGACGGGATACTGGTCTCACTCGTCACCGCCTTCCCTTTGTCTTCTCTGTCAAGAGGTTGCGGTGTGGACTCAGGAGCAAGCTCGTTGACAGGAGTGGGCACCTGAATCTCAACTGAATCAGTGGCAGGAGTAGGCTGAACCACACTTTGAGTATTCTCCGGTTGAGACCCAGCGCCACGAGAAGTTTGGCCTTGATTTTGGGCAGCCTGCCTCTTGCTCTTCATCCTAGCCAAAAGATCGTTCTTCATTTTATCTACAAAGACAAAGAAAGAAAAACGTTAGTAAATACAACATCACCAAACACATCCGTCAAGAGAATGGTTTAAAAAATCCTCACCCAAGGCTTTATTACGGGCATCTACAGACTTGCAGCCCATTAATCTCTTTGTGTCAATAAAACCATACACTCTTCCGTCAGAAGTTTGACCACAAAACTTCTGAATTTCTGTCTTCAACCGGCGTTCCGCCTTATTCAACTCCCCTTCCGTATACAAGTACTCCTTAGAGAGGAGCAAAAAATGCCTTTGGTACCAATGTTTGGGGAATTTGGATCTACAAGGAGCGATTACTTCGTTATTAACAACAATGGGGGTTACCTCTTCAATGAGTAGTTGAGGAGGGATCTCCCCGGGTTCGCTGGTGTCAATCTCTTCCTCGTCATCAGATAACCCCGTGATGACGGAATAATCATCAAAATTTACTGGGCCAACAGGGTGGGCTTGACCATCCACTGGTAAATGACAAAGACTCCGAAGCCGGAACTACAAAGTAATATTCACCCCGTTTCCATTTGAAAGAGTTTTGGTATACTTCAAAGTATTTCGTTCTTTGACGGAAAGAAACGAAACCTTGTGGATCAGAAGTATCCTTGCTGGTCCTATTCAAGGCAAATAGGTTCATGAATAAAGGAACAGTAGCGTTCCCACCAGCATAAGTACAAAAGAATTGAAACGCCTTTATAAACCCCCACGACGACGGGTGAATTTGTGAAGGAGCAAGACGGAGATGAGCCATCAAACCAGCCTCAAACTCCGTGAAGGGAAGACGAACCTGGAAAGTACTGACTAGTACTTCCGGCAAAGAAACCCCACACTCTGCATATGTTGAACAGAGTCTCTTCTCTATTGCCGGAATAATGATTTTCCAATCCTCAGAAGAACCCACATTTTTGCATGCGCCGGTAAGAGACTTTTTCCGGGCATAGTCACAGGGTACGCCAAGAACACTTGGTACCACCCATTGATATTTACTGGCATCTGCTGGCAAGACGGAAGCCGTTTTAACCTCTTTCACCATTTCTTCCACTTCTTTTGTTTTCTTCGCTGCAAGCCTGACAAGTTCAACACTAGTGTCATCCATGGCGTCATTTTCTTTAAAAAGAAGATGCTGCAAATTTACATTGGAAATCCCAATAGACAATTGCTCCTCAAAGTACTTTTTATACTCCTGGATCCGGTCATTACTAAACCTAATAACAGCCATCTCACAGTCATGGTTATAATAGGTACGGGTTAAACCATCCGTCAAGATATACTCAGCATCCTTGGGATAAAATTTCCTCAAACACTCAACACTCACAGTGAAAACATCAAGATCATCATAACGGGCTTGTTCATAGGTCATTCCTTCACCATCCTCTGGAATGACCACCGTTTCATATCTCCTCCTACAAACTGGCCCCTCAAAATACTCCTGATCAGAGAGTATCTCATCATCCCTCAAGAACAAAGACTCACTGTCGCTCATAAAACTCTCATCACTATCGGTCAAAACTATCAACTCTCCTGTATTGGCCATAATGATACAAACAGAGAGAAAATAAATTGATAAAGAAGAAAGGTCAGCGAAAGTACCTCGCAAATTGAAGATGACTTTCTGAAGAAGTAGTGATTACTGGAAACGAACCGGAATCAACGAAAATCCAGGAAGCAAGGAGAGAAAAATCACCGAAAATAAAGAACAGTAGAGGTCCAGAAGCGAAGATGCGAAAAATAAAAATGTACTAACCACCAAGTATTTATAAGTCACAAAGAGGCACGTTTAACGGCCTGGATGGAGGGAAGATGAAAAATTGAAATCAACGGCCCAGATTCAACCTCGAACAACGGATACTTGAGTACCCTACGACAGCTAGTGACATGCGCGCAGTAAATGCGCAGTAAAAGAGTACACACACGTGCGCTTTTAATGCTACCACGACGTTTCAATAACTCACAGCTGTCCCACACTTCCAGTAAAGATGAAACGATTCAGTTTCTCAACGGGTATAAATTCACCCAAGATACGGCAAGCATAAACCCGGCAACAAAACACTGCATCAAAGACGGAATGACACGTCATCACCATATCAAGACGGAACCGTACCCGGGGGCATATAAATAGGGTACGGGATTCCACACGGTATGACCAGTTTCTTTTCCCAAAAAACTTTTTCTTCACTTTATTACCATTATGGGACTAACCCTTGTAGGAACTCCTTGACGGAAATATGCATAATCAAGCCAATGCTTAGACTTCATCTGTAGCAATTGACTTAGGGGGCAACTGTTCTGGACTGGCCAAAGGCCCAATACAAGCATTAGTCCAAGCCCACTAACATGTGGGGACCCGTCTCGCATCCCAAGGGCATTCCATCCTAAAGCTACAGTGCACGCGCTGTAGCCGGATCAAGCAATATCTTGGGATCTCCACCGTTGGATAAACCGTCACAAACTCCAATGGTCAAGATTCCTACACGGAATCCTTCTTGTCCCCCAAGGCAAAATGCTTATAAATAGGTGGTTTCACACCACCTCATGGTATGATTCTGAACCCTAATACTCTCTTCTTGCACACTTACTGACTTGAGCATCGGAGTCCCTTTCGTGCAGGTACCCCCCCCCCCCGTGTCAAGGAGCTGAGCCACCATTGCAATCACCTATCACCACCGTGGCATCAACAATTGGAGTTAAGACTTTGGACCGGATAGAACAGGTTTGTTGGTGTAAAAAGAGAATTTGAAGGGTTTCATTTGAATCCTATTTTAAACACATCATGTACACCTCTTTGTGTTCTGCTCCGTTTCTAGGCAAATCTATTCGTCTGCGTTTTGTCATTCCACCTGCTGCGACTGTTTTCATGGGTTTTGAGGTAGATAAAAACAGTGATTATACGTTTTATTTTGTTTGATGAAAAGAAGCATAATTAACATGTTTATTTTGTTTGAAGAATTGAGAATATACACACACAAAACATGTTTATATTGAATCTCAACCAATGTTTAAAGATCAATTGAGTTAACATTTGAAAACAAGCATTGGACTTTTACTGAAACTTTAAATCTGAATTGGTTTTCCCCAAATTAAAGGGTTCTTGAGCCATTTGCAAGGAAGGACCAAAGCAATAATAATAAGAACGGAAAAGATGATTGTAAATCGTCGAGATCTGATATAATTAGTGTCTGCAGATCTGGAATGTTAGATTTAAAAGAAGAAGAAAACGAAGAAGAAAGAAAAAACAAAGAAGAAGAAGAAGAGTAACAGGCAAAAGATTCACTACAGTGTGAGAAATTAAATATCACCATAAGGATTAATCTAAGGGCTATGATTTAACCCTCTCATCTCTCATTTTAAAAGTGCTCTCATTTGATACATCCTCTATATATATATATATATATATATATATATATATATATATATATATATATATATATATTATTTTTTGAGTACAATGTAATTTTTTAATATATTATAATTATTAAAATATTAATTAAAATTTTGTACCCCTGTACTAGGGTCCGAGCAACGCCACTGAAGGCGATGAATGATGAAATACATTCATTGGAGAATGATCAAACTTGAAATATTGTGGAGATACCTAAGAAACAAAGGGTAGTTGGATTAATGTGGATCTTTCAGAAGAAGAAAGGTTTTTTCAGAGATTGAAGAGCCAAGATATAATGAAAGGCTTAAAATGTTTTACTTAGCTGGGGGAATTGATTATTTTATCACTAATGGTATCGCCGATTTGATGAGTTTATTTTGGATATTAGAGTTGATAATTTGTTAACTAGTGCCCTAAGGGCAATGGTTAAGGTTACTAAAAAAAATAATAGTTACATTGGAAATTGTACTTATTGTTTTAAAAAAGTAAAAAACACAAATTTCGAGAGAATCTTTACTATTTTAGTTTTCTTAATCATTGCCCTAAGGCCAATGTTTATCATTTTCCTTAATTAATTTTGTTAGAGTAACTTTAGTGCTAGATTTTTAGCCACTTTTTAAATCTAAGAATTAGATTCTTAAAAATTGATACCATTAAAGATATACTCCCTCCGTCCCGAAACATAAAGGAAAAAAACAACTTTTTTTGTCCCAAAATATAAGGGAATAAAAATCAATTTCAAGAATATTTTTCATTATTCTCATGAAATTAAATGTAAATTGCATTTAATTTTCTCTCTCTTCACTTTTCTCTATAAACAACAACCAATCAAAATTGATTTTACATCTTTCCATGCACTTATTCTAAGAAAAATTCTACAAAACCATATTTCTAATTCTCATGTTTATGTTTTTTTAATAAGTGTGTTTTTTTTATTTTCCCTTATATATTGGAACGGAGGGAGTAATATGAATCGGTGCCTCTTAGTTCTTTAGATATGGTATAAGATTCATTATTCATTTTGTGGTTGAAAGATTCCATATATAGAAAATGACAGAAATTATGGTTTACAAAAGTTGAGTTTTGGGTTAAGATTCCATAGAAAATGATAGATTCATTATTCATTTTGTGGTATAAGATTCATTATTCATTTGAATTATGGCTTATTCTTGAATTTTTAACTATTGCATTGAAGTTATGATTTAAAAAAGTTGAGTTTGAAAGTCAAGACCGGGACTAATTATCGAATTACTAGTTGGTTTTGAGAGACAAGTTATAATTTGGAAAACGACCTACCACTTGGGAGGGACACATCGTTTTCATTTTTTATCCTTCTTTTTGGATATTTCTTTTATTATTGTTCTATAACACATTTGCTTGTTCGTTTTGTGTCGCAAATTAGCAACAAACAAACAAAGCTCCATTTTGTGGAAGTTGGGAAGTGTGTAAGATCGATGATTTTAAAACTTCAAATGCCAAGTGAATGATTGTTATTATGGGAATAGATTTTAAATTTTTATTATGCTATAAAACACCACCTTTAACCGTTAATTTAACGTTTGTTGAATCTTAACAATTTGTATATTGGTTCTAAACTTCCAATTCAATCTAAGTATAAGTATAAAGCATAAGATAAAAATTTGAACGGCCAAAGAGAATATTAGAAAAAATTTGAAATAAAGTATAAATGATACTCAATCTAACGAGAAGAGCTACTAATTATAACTATGTTCTTGTCCTTTAGGCAGGTTTTGGTTACATAATCGATCGATGTGGAGGTATATAAATCCATCCAAGTATTATGACACAATGATTCTTAGTTATAGCAATTTGTATAACTAAGAAGATGAATGTGAATGAACACACATTCATTGCCACAACAACTTTAATTATAACTTGTAACAAACATAAAATGAACGTATATAAAAGGGGGATGCTACGGTACTTGTGGGAAAATGCATTGTACTGGTACATTTGAAATTTTAACCAATCAAAATTTATATTTTGCCCAAATCAGTTTAATGGTTGACTAAATTAATAAATGTTATGCCACATGTCAAATGATCATTGGTTAATATATTTAATGTATTGGTACATGATGATTTCACCATTGTACCATAGAAATGAAAAACAGAATTAGAAACATATTAATAGTTTGGTGAGGAATATATTAGTAAAACCTAGAATTTATAAATATATATAAAAAAAAAAACAGAATTTATTCTACTATTCCTTAACTGCAAATAGCTTTATATACATAATTGTGAAGATGGCCTCTATGGCACATCCAAAGGTATTTATCGGAATATATTAGTAAAGCAGCGTTCGGATATTTCTTGTGCCTTTTCTTTTGTCATATTCTAAATGGGCTGCACGAGAACACCAAACACACTAAGGAGGCTAGCTAACTTAGTGGTTAACCAAAATCAACAGAAGCATTAAGCATATCATCATTACAATTTTCATGGTGGATCGATTATAATGTATTACGAGTATTATAATTACCTAGGAAGCCAAAACCCGATGCACCCAGGTCATGGGGTTGTCCATCATTCTTGATTTTGATGGAAACACAAAGATTGGGATCAGGATTGGTATTAATTTGTTTTTCAGTTACATCAATCGGTCTAATTTGTTTTACAATCATATAGTCTGATAGTTGTATAAGCCCATCTGAATTGTCCTAAAAATAAATCCACACATTAGGGAGCTGAAAGAAAAATTAATTATATTAGTAAATTGTTAATGAAAACTAGAAGCTATAAATAAATAAAAATATAGAATTTATAATTATGATTTACCTTGCATTCATGTGTGCATGGGCTCTATATGTATACGTATGTATGTATAATATTGTGAGGTTGAAGTGGAGAAGGAAGCAAAACAAAACAAAAGAAAGGGGAGATAAAATTGTGGGAATGAATAACACAAGTGCATGCAGATTGTATTTATAATGAGAGATAATTGGGTAAACCAATTCTACTAGTATCTAACTTTCCACATGAGTACGTGACGATCTAACTTTCCATTCCACACCTAACTAGTCAACTCAGTGTTCAAAATATATTGCTACAGCTCCTCTATGGTTAATGTACCACAAATGTGTGTGTATTGTGGATAGATTGTTGTTATGTTATCATAGTTTGGGCTTGACCCATATTACTAAAGGGCTTACAATCGAGCAAAACTTTATAAAAGTGCAAATTGTACTCCCCTCATTCATTTTACAAAAATCACATCCTTCTAAATTTATCTTATTTTTAACGGTCAAACGAACTATAATTTATAAATGAAGATGGAACAATCGACTACGGTTAAGTACAAGTAAATACTCTATCACAACAATCCAATACGGCCATAAGAGAAAGACAATGAAACAAACCCTTAGAGGTAAGCATCAAATGTTAGTTAACTATACAATAAAAAGGATTTATATGCTATTCTTAAATATAAATAAGGAGAGCGAAGTTTCTTAGTCAACATCCATTTCCAAGAAGTAATTTTGATTCTTTCAACCGCTTCATTAATATCATGAACCTTATGAGAGAAAATTGTATCATTCCTTGTTCGCCAAATCACGCAAACCACTGCTTGTCACAGCTTGACAACGTCCCCTTAAGAGTTAAGGACTTTCTTGTTTTTAAGGGCCCAAAGAAGCTAAGGAACAAATTCCCAATAGTGTTTGGTAAAACCTCGAGCAAACCAAACCAATTATACAATTCCAACCACATATTCCAAGCAAACGGGTATAGCAAAAAGAGATGATCCTCTGACTCCTCCGCATGGTTACAAAACGGACAAGCCTCTTGAACCGCCAATAGAATTACCCCTCTCGTCCCCAAATTATTTCTCGTTTGAAGCCTCCCAAGAAGGGTTTGTCACGAATTCTTACAGGGAAATAAAATATTGTGATATTTAGGTGAGAAAATTTAAGGAAAAAAATATTGTCAAAAAAAAATTAAGGAAAAAAATTGATGTTTGGAGCATTTTAGCTCATTGTAGTTTTGTGTGTGTATTTTAACTCTCTCGTAAACACTTTAGCACAAGTTTAAAACATTTTAGCTCATTTGTCTTTTTTGTGTGTGTATTTAGTTTAACTTAAAAATAGTAATCTAATCTTTCAAGTGTTGGTTCAATTGATAATATTTGGTTCATATTTCATAAGGATGTGTCTTTAATCCATTGAATTTTCTCTATACTTGATGAACCATTAATAATAGTAACATTTGAGAAAGATAATTAGTTAGCTACTAATATTAATTTTATATGCTTGATAAAGTACTAACATTTGTCTATAAAATATAAAAAAAAAAAACAAATATTATCAAAAGAAAAACATTTGTCTATAAAAAAGACTGTGAAAAAAAAAAGATGGCTAGGAGAAAGAAAAAAAATCCAATTGATTCCAAACATAATAATAATTATCATATCAAAATAAGTAATTTTTTTTTTGACTAATCAAAATAAGTAATTATGTATCACTAGATTGAAATCTTGGATTATAGTATAGGACTTTGTGAGGAAATACCTAGCTTTGAAGTTGAATCAAGGATCAATAGCTTTTATCTTTTTATATATCATCAAATATTCTTCAACCTTGCCTTAAGATTAAAGCATATTAATTTCTATATAACACTTTTTCTCTCTTTTGCTTTGGAGATTGAACTTATTTTATTTTTTTCTTATCTCCTCCATGGTGAAAATTTGAAATTTGTTCCATCTTCAATGACTCTCTTTTCCATCAATGGTCCCATAAAATGTAATAATAGAATAATGTCATTTTCACCCTTTTCTATTACCTATAATAATTGTTACAATATTTCTCTTCCTAGAAAGCTACCTAAAAATGTTCATTCACATGAAAATTCTCTTTCATTTTCTTGCCAAAATTCAATTAATAGAAATTTGTATTCAAGAAAGAAAAGAGGGTTATCTCTTATTGCATTTGATGCTAAGAATTCAGAACCAATGAGAGAAGATAATGATCAAGCTTTAGATGCAGTTATGAAACTTTACTCTGCCTTCAAGAATAAAAATATGCAAGAATTGTCTGAAATACTTGCAGATGAATGTAGATGTGTGTGCAATTTTCTCTCATTCTTCCAAGCTTTCCAAGGAAAAACGGTATTTAATTTTCTTCAATTTAGTTTGATACAGTATTTTAACTTGTTTGTCTTATTTTTAGCTTTTCTATAACATCTTAGATTATGATTAGTGGACATTATTGATACCAAATGTTATGTCTATGGGACAATTATATTTTGTTGTTGTAGATGGTCCAATTATTTACCTAGAAGTTCATGTTTTAGAACATGTTGGTCTAAATTTAAACAAGAAAAAATAAAGAACTAATTAGAAATTAAGAAAAAGAAAGATAAAAGACTAATATAAAGCTACAAAAATTGAGATAAATGATCAACAAATTAAATTTTTCCATCACCATAACCTATTGCATAAATTTTTCACTTATTCATAAATATTCATCCAAAATAGTATTGAAAAGTCTTGTAAATGTAGTTCATATGATAAAAGACTACAGAAACATTTGATGCGATGGAGTGCGAGTTCCAACTTGCAATATACTATTTTTCTCTGCATTTAATATGTCTGAGTTTCGATTATATGCTCTTTGGAAAAAATATTGAACCAATTAAGGCTTAAGTCAAGGGAGATACTATCATAATTATTCTAAATGTAAAATATCTAATTAATAATGTCTTATGGTGCATCCATTTTTGCATTGCAGCAAGTGTTGGAATTCTTTTCTCGTTTGATACGTTTATTTGGTGACAACATTCAAATTGTGGTGAAACCAACTCTTCATGATGGCATGAATGTTGGGGTCCATTGGAAATTTGGTAAATATAATAATCATAATCAAGCTATTTAAGCATGAGATTATCCTTAATCTTATAAGATTTCTTCCATGTGCAGAATGGAACACTGTACACATTCCTTTAGGGAAAGGTTTTAGCTTCCACATATGCCAAACTTATCGCGGAAAGGCAGTAATAAAGTTTGTTCTCAAATAAATCACAGAAAATAGTATTTGTTTGATATCACGGTGAATTTTATAAAACCAAGATGTATAAAAGATACATTTTGTAATTTCAACAAAATCATTGATTCATAGTGATTTTGTTCAATACGTGATATCAAACACGCAGTTAGAAAATTAAGTTGTTTATTAATATTCAACTAATTAAGATTTCTTGGAGTTGATGACATATATTTTTGTCTAATTCAGGAATATTGAGATGTTTATGGAGCCATTGCTAATCTTGGAACCCATCTTGAGACTGGTATGCAACAATTTTTTTTATATATGAATAATAATGTTATAAAATTCAAAAATATAACTAATATATGCTTGTTTTGTGTCACTTTTTTCCCTTCCTTTTCTATCTCTCACCTATTACAGAAAATGAAGACAAACCTCAAAGAGATCTTGAAGATAAGTTCATTAACAGAATCAGAATTTGGGAATAAGGCAAAAAGAATGTTATGCATTGTGCTTGCTTTGTTATCTATGGCTGCCTTATTGTTCTTCTTTATGAAACAAGCTTTATAGAAAGCCTTGTCATAAATCATGCCATGGTAAATTTGTTATTTTTAGGTACATATTTTATGGAAAAATAATATTATTAATAGGAATAAAATATTTTAGGATAAGAACCAAAAATCCATGTAAAAAGTCAAACATATTAAAAGTCAAATGTTGATTTTGACAATATTGTAAAAGGATAATTCCAAAGAAATAGTACTCTTAAGTTAAAAACAGAGTTTACCATCCATCTTATCTAGATGTTTTAGGTTTATATTCAGCTTTGAAGATGTAACAATGTTAAATTTTTTTAAAATAGAGTTTTATCATCATTTGTACGTAGTTCTATCGTCCAACTTAAGGAATTAATCTTTACAGCTATACGCTCAAAAGATATTTAGTTAAAATATATAGTTTACCAATCCTTAAATCAAAAGGTGTATAGTAGAATGTATAAATTACACAAAAGTGGCATGTTCAACAAGAAACTTGAGCACATTTGAATCATATAATAATCTAGAGAATAACACTAATTAAAATGAATTCTAAAAACACAGCATGCAAGGCAAGCATCTTCTAAAATAAAAACTAAACTAGTTGGCCAAAAACCTTACAGAAAATGTACAACTATTAGGAATCATAATTCCTTTGTTAAATAGTTAATTGAGAATGAAATAATGGGAACAATTTCTTTATCCGGTGCTTTAACAATTTTCTCTTCTTTTTTTTGACAATTTCCTCTTGATTGTGGTCTAGTATCCGACGTTTGTGTCTTAACAATTTTATATAGTGTTTGTGTCAATGCTACATAAAATACTATTTTTGTTCCTTATTAATATATGTATCAAAATTCATTAATAGACTAGATATATTAATTTTAAATAAATTTAAAAAATAAATTTGTCTCTTATAATAAAGAAACTAAGACAATATAGATGATGTAATACTAAAGATGAATTTAATTACATGGTTATGTATGACACAAGATGCTACATAGTCATAACTCATAAGTTACAACATCAAATAATTCAAAACAAAAGTTTCAATTAACTTCAAATATAAATGTTAACACCTCAAAAGAAAAGATTTAGATTATCTAAAGCATAAAAACGTTAAAGTTTTCAGTAATATATCGTATTATTCAAATAACTTAACTTTTACTTTTTCAAAAAGAAAACTGAAATTTTCATTTCAATAAAAATAGTTTTAGGCTCTCTTTGGTAATGTTACATTTTAAGATTATAATAGCTTATGTTTATAAGTTCATAACAAAAAATAATTCATTTGGTAATATTTGTTTTTCTTATGAATTTATTTTTATTAATTTATAATTTGTTACTGTTTTTCTTTACCTTTGTAATTTTATTTTAAAAAATTAAATATTAATTAAACATTATTTTTATGCAACAACTAATTAATTTTATCAACACAATATATTCAATCAACTAGCTTATCTGCACTAAACTAACTTACTATATAGTTAAGTGTTATAAGCTAATTTATCGCCTTTGAGTATTTTTTACTAATTAGAAGAGTTTTCAATTCATTACTAGTATTTGGTGAAGAATATTGAGAAGTTAGCTTTATTGGGAATGAGCTTATAACTTCAAATATAGTTTATAGCTAACAGATGAATTTGATATATTTGATAAAATTAAAACTAATTTATAAATATAAAATGATATAAAAAATTATATTTTTATATTTTTCAAATTATGTGAGGTACAAAACAAGTCTTTTATAGTGCATATTTGGTTTAATTTTTGAAAGAGTCAAAAACAATTTTAGCGATATATAATTGATAATAGAGTGATTTTAAGATGTTTGGCTCTTCTAAAGCAGAATTGATTCTGCTTCCACAATTGATTTTAGTAAGTTAAAATTTGTAGTTTTTGAATTTAAATATAATTTTTATATTGAAATTTATTGTTTAACTCGTTTGTACTGTATCCAAACATAAATCATTCTCCTAACTCAATTCTATTAAATTTAATTCTATTCAACTTAAATCGATCAAAATCAATTATTTTTTTAAATTTTTTTTTACATAAACGAGATGACAAAATCATCAATAAACTCACATACACAACTGGAGTAACCGGAGTTCGAACTCAGATCATAGACGTTCAACCTAACAATTTCGGTATTTTTTGACAGTTGAACTAAAATTTTTAAACACGATCAAAATCAATTATATTCATCGTCAACACACTAAATCAAAATCTCAACATTTTTTCTTTGTCAAACTAAATTTAATAAAAGGGAAAGAAGAAAAAAAAAGTTCCTAGAATCTTGTTCTTGGTGCAACATATAATCACACAAAGTTTCTCTCTCTCTTTCAAAACCTCTTCTCTTTCGGATCACCACATGACCGTTTCCTTCTTCTAATCTCTCTTCTCTTCTTTTCCCAAAAACACAATCTTTTTCATTTTTCTATTCTTTCAACCTTTCACTTTTTCTCTCTTTTCTTCTCAAAAACACAATCTTTCTTTCTTTTCTTACAAACCCAAGATACCTTTTTTCTTTTCTCATTCTTGTTCTTTGGAAGATTCTACCAATTGGGTCATTTTGTTTTCTCTTCTTTCTTCTTTTTTCTTTCATGGGTTGTTGTTTTTCTTGTTAATGATTTTCTGAGTGAAACTGGGTTTGTTTCTTTGAATTCTGAGAGAAAGAGAGAGAAAAACAAAAATGGGTTTAGAAGATGAAAATGTGAAAAATGAAGAGGATAATGTGAAAAGTGATAATGAAGAAGGTGGTAACAATGAAAAATACAAAAGTGAAGGTTCTGTTGCTGCTACTGAGGAAGAAGATGATGATGAAGATAGGAAGATTGAATTGGGTCCACAATGTACCTTAAAGGAACAACTTGAAAAGGATAAGGTTTTTTTTTTCGTCTTTCTTTGTTATTTTCTTGTTTTTGAAATTTAAGAAAAAAATAAAAATAAAAATCTGATTTTTAATTTTTTGTGATCTTATAGGATGATGAAAGCTTGAGGAGGTGGAAGGAGCAGCTTCTTGGAAGTGTTGATATCAATGCTGTTGGAGGTAATTTCTTGTTCTTTTAGGGTGTGTTTGATCCGCTAAAAAATAAGGTACTGGAACATGACAAGTCCAGTTGTACTGTGTTTGATCGGAAAACAGTTTCAGTTTCATAATGATTTTTTTTTGTTAATAATTTATATGTTAGTTACTACCATTTTATATTATGTTGATTTTTTTTGTTATCAATTTATGTTTGTTCATGTTAATGATATCTTAATTTTAGTTTATATGTCTCTAATTTTGTTGTATCTGTTAAATCTTTGATTTGCTTTTCTGCATTGTTTGTTGGCTTCAAAATCGGCTTCAATTTTGATTTTTGAGTCATAGTTCCAAAGCATTGTGTAAATCAGAACAAATTTCATTTTGCTTAACATGAATTAATTATAAAATTGGTCGTTGATTTTGAAAATGAAAAAGAAATCAAACAATTTGCGTCAATTTTTAAGGTCTGAGTGTCTTATTTCAATTGTTATCATTACAAAAGGTTTGAATTTTGGCTAGAACAATTCTTGGCCAAACTTTACCTTTTAACCGAACTTTGAATTATGAGAGTCCCCTACACCGGAGGGTTAAGACCAAAAATTGTTATCATTTCAAATTGTATAATTTCTGTATCATTAATCATTATCTGGTAATTGCAAATGTATCAAATATATCCTTCTAATCATGTTGTTTTTATAGAAATAAGTGACAAAATTTGAACTAGTAATATTTGTTACATTATATCATTTAGTAATTCCGAGTACTAGTTGAATCATAAATCATTCCGATGTTCCTTGTCTTGTAACTTGGCCTCATGAAATGCATTGGTTATGAGTAATTTAGAAACACTGGAGCCAGAAGTGAAGATCCTGAGCCTTGCAATAAAATCTGCTGGTAGAGATGATATGGTTCTTCCAATACCAGAAGATGGAAATCCAAAGGGTATGTGGTTTACTTTGAAAGAAGGTAGCAAATACAGGTTGGAGTTCACTTTTCAGGTCAACCATAACATTGTTTCTGGTCTCAAATACACCAACACTGTGTGGAAAACTGGTATCAAAGGTAACTTATATCAATCTCTCTCTCTCTAGGGTCTTGTTTTGATTGCGTTATTCGAGCTTATCTACTGATATAAGCATTCATGACACTTTTTTAGAGAGCTATCGAAACAGCTTATTACATGTTCATAAGTTGTCTTCAGCATATATGAAAATTGTTTGACTTTATCATGTGATAAGCGCTTGATTAAGTTGTTTATCTAATAATTAATTTATGTGAAACCATAAACTTGTCTTACTGTTGAGCCATATTTGTTTGTTACAGTTGATAGCAGTAAAGAAATGATTGGAACCTTTAGTCCTCAATCTGAGACTTACACTCATGAGATGCCTGAAGAGACAACACCATCTGGGATTTTTGCTAGAGGGGCATACACAGCTAGAAGCAAGGTAAACAATCCTTAACATATCATGCGCTTCCTTAGTACTGAACGAAGAGTTAGTACATGTTAGGATCGATAGTGCATTTGGCAGAAACACAGCGTGCCACTGTGATTTTGTCAAATTCACTGTGATACCAAACATGTACACTATTATTATAACTGGTTGCGTACCGTTTGAAATTGAGTTAAGACAAAGGTATAAATTCGTACCAGCTTTTGTACATTTACTATGATCATGCTTTTCATGAAACATTGTTTGTTGTAATACTATGAATGTTGTAGAGGCCTACACCTCTATGTTGCTTTCATTTGCCAACTGCTATGAGTTAAGAAATAGAGTTATTATTCCTGAGCTGAAATCTTAATTGTTTTCGTATTTTTACTTGTTTTGGAAATCATGTGAAGCTCAATTAATGCATATTATACTATTTTGCATCTACATTAGTCCTTCAATAAGTCCAATAAATGTCTTAATAAATTTGATGTTAGACTTCACATGCACACCTTCAACCACTTTTCTGAAATTTGAATCATATTTTCCCTTACAAGTCATTAATTCTTGTATAGAATTATAATGAAGCACTGACACAGACACAGACACGATGTGTTAATGCATTTCTTTAATGTATATTATTTGATTTGATTTGATGACTTGTTTTTTATTCTCTTTTGCTTTTTCAGTTTGTTGATGATGATAACAAGTGCTACTTGGAGATCAACTACACTTTTGATATCAAAAAGGATTGGCAGTAATTAGGAGTCAAGCTAGCTGAATTAATCCTCCTTAATCATTGTTATTTGTGCTGAAATCTCCTTCAATGTTTTACTTGCTTCTTTTTCATTGTTTATTTGTTTGTTTCTAATCCTGTCTGAGACTGGTAATCTTAACAATGATGAGAGGTTTTTGAAGGATGATATTGGTATTACTATTCATTTCATAGATAGTTTTGTTAATAAAATTGAGTTTTGTCTCTTTGGTTGCATAACTACATATGTTAGTTGTTTCTTCTTGGAATAATTGCATGTAAATACTTAATTAAAATGTTCACTCTTTTGGTAATTTAATTTGAAGTGGGTTCAATCAATGACAATGGGGTCATTGATCTTTAAAAATAAACCGTCTGAACTTAATCGAACGGTCTTGATCTCACTTTCATCGTGGCACATCTTGTGCTCGGACTTAAATTATAACTACACATGTAGTATGGTGTTGCAGTTGTAGAAGATCTAACATGTTTGTGCTCTTGCGTGCGTTTTATAGCTATTAATAAAAATATGTCTTTGGAAAGAAAAAACCCTATTAGCCACTTCACATTGATTAATAAAAGGGAAACAACATACTAACTTTTAATCTTAGTGATTCAGAGTGAACTGAAGAGGTTGGACGAATAGGTGAACAACGAAGGTGCAGATGGCACATGCAAGTATTTCGATGATCAAGTCAGTATGAGAATAAGTGATGAGGGGTTTGATCATAAGAGAAGAGTCGTGTACACACACGCATTGGACTCACATCTCGATCCCACCTTTAGTTTGGAAAATTTCTCAACACCCACTACATTCTCTTTCCCCCCTTAACTACCGATTTTGCCCTTAGGGGTTTTTAAGCAAAATTCGGAACGTAGATCCCGAACTAAGCAAAATTGGGGGGTATTGGCATTAATTCGGAATCTAGAACCCGAACTATAGTTCGGGATTTACGTCCCAAAGTTTGTGAGGAGTTTTGTGCCTATACCCTCAAAACTCCGCACAAACTTCGGGTGAGTATAGGCACCAATTCATAATCTATAACCCGAAGTGGTGCCTATACCTCCCAAAACTCCGCACAAACTTTGGAATCTAGATGCTGAACTAAAGTTCAGGTTTTAGATTCCGAATTGAAGGGTAATTTCAAGTTTTAAGGGGGTTATAGAGAATCACGGGGGTAGAGAAATTTTTAGTCTGGATATTGTGGCTTTTAGAAGAGGTTCTTAATGGGTTGGGCTAGATTTTTGAAGAATTAACTTTTTGGTCCAATCCGTAACACCTACCCTTACAAAAAATATCTAGAACTCTTGATTGTTGAAAATGAAAGTCAAAACTCAAAACCAATTACAAGTTACAACTTGAAATCATTAAATAAAATTCACAAAGAAAGAAAAACTTTACTTTGGCGTGCTCGAATTATTATATTATACATATTGTTTTTTTTGTAGTAATATATTATACATATTTTTGTTTTATTTGACGCATATCATACATATTTCATAACATTTTAAATTACTCCATCCATGTATATTATATTATAGATATTGTCCAACATGATGTAATGTAATTAACAAAGCTTTAAAAGATGCTCACACACTATGCACTAGTGCCCTCCCACCGACCACTATATTAACCAACCATTCCAAAAGAGAAAAAGAAACAAAGGAAAAGGTGAAAAAATCAAAGATCTCAAACATGGATGGAGAATTTAACAATTTCATCATGGTATGGACAATAGCTGCATCAACAATGTGTTATTGTCACACAATTGGCAAACTAATCTCTCAAGGTACATCAAGACTCATAGCCCTCTTGCCAGCCATAATTCTCCTCTTCCTCATTCCTTTAAGACTCACCTCAATCCACTTTGGAGGACCCTCTTCTTTCTTCATAGGTTGGCTTTCTACCTTTAAACTTTTTCTCTTTGCCTTTAACAAAGGTCCTCTCTCAACTAACCCTCCTCTATCTTTACTTCATTTTATCTCCTTAGCATGTCTTCCCATCAAACTCCAACAAAAAACCAATAAAAATCACATCAATAATAATGAACCCTCAAAATCCAATATTTACAAAAAAGACCACAAATCAAAGTCAAAGTCAAGCCTTAGCTATGTATATGCAACAATTATTTTCATCTTAACCTTATTAATTCCTCTCTATAGTAAAAATGAAAATTTTCATCCAAAATTTGTTTATTTATTATACACAATCCACATGTATATTGGTCAAGAATTTTTGTTTGCTTTAGCTTCAAAATTGACTAGAAAGCTTCTAAATATTGATTTAGAGCCACAATTTGATAAACCATATCTAAGCACTTCACTTCAAGATTTTTGGGGGAAAAGGTGGAATATTCCGGTGAATCGAGTACTTCACCCCACCGTATACGACCCTGTGATGAGTTTTTCTACCCGTTGGATTGGAAGAAAGTGGGCCCCACTACCCGGGATTCTCGCTACATTCACCGTGTCAGCTATGATGCATGAGGTTGTTTTTTATTACATTAAAAGAGAGAAACGCACGTGGGAACCCTCGTGGGATTCAACGTGCTTTTTTATTTTGCATGGGGTGTCTTTGGTTATACAAGTTGGGGTTAAAAAAATGTTTGGAGATAAGTTCCGGTTGCCGAGGTTAGTGTCGTGGTTGTTTACGGTGGTGTTTGTGTGGTATACGGCGTTGTGGTTGTATGTTCCGGCGCTTGTACGGTGCCGTATTTATGAAAAGGCTTCTAGAGAGTTGATTGCTTTGACCGAGTTTGGGAAGGATGTGTACAATAGTGTTGTAAGGGTATGTCAGAATCATAGTGATTCACAATGATTTTGACATGTTCACTGTAATATTAAATATAGACTAAATTGATGATCGGCAATAATATGTTTTATGGTACATGGTTGACAATAATATCATAATGTCATTGGGACATTATTATTCTTGCTTATTCCATCTTGTATATGTCTTTGCCATGTTTTCTTCTTGTTTATGTCTAGCGAGAGGTTTGGACTCAATAAGGTCATTGGGACATTATTCTGTCTATTACTTATGACTAGTTCGGCACCTTTTAATCTATTGAGGTATGTTATAAGCCTCACACGAGAAATTAATTTTTCTAATACTTTTCTTCTAATTTGTTGAAATTCATGTGTGTTTCTTACTTGGAGATTCATATAAATTTCAATAAATTAAAAAGAGAACATTGAAGAATGTTAAAAAAAAAGTGATGCTAGCATTTCTACTATTGCAATGCATGTGCGATTAGCTAGTAAAAATGAATTAAATGCTTCCAAACATTAAGTATTTTCAATTTCATGCCATAAAAGTCAACAAAATTAGAAGCATTTAATGTTTTCGACTAAAGCTGTTGCGACTAGTTGTTAGTCGATATTTTCGACTAAAGCTGTTGCGACTAAAATGAACATAACGTTCAGAAAACAGTCGCGACAAGTTTTTTTTTTTTTTGACAAAAAGTCGCGACAAGTTGAAGAGCATGTATATGCAAAACTTGCTAATCAAAGATGTTGCGACTAAAGCCATTAGGAAAGGTCGAAATACAGCATTTGGAAACTAGTTGCGATAAGCTGAGGAATATAATTACATGGTAAATTTCATGGAAAAGTTTCTAAGTTATAAAGCTGAAATAACTTAGTAGAACTCAAGTATTTTTATGAAGAAATAAGTTGTCGCTGCAACAAATAAGGATCTTGGACATCCTGTGAAGGTCGCAAGAAGTGAGAAGCGCGTACAAGACTGTTGGTGTGATTAAAAGAAACTTCGTGAAATTTCTCTAAGTTATTTGAAGATTATGATGATTCAAGCCAAAGTCGTCGCAACTGATATTTGGAGTCGACGAGAAGATAGTTACTGCTAGGTGCAGTTTTAGTATAAATATAGGCCCTATAGCCAGGCTTTAGTGTGAAAAACTCCTTGTACACAATATCCTGTAGAATTTTAAAGTACCTAACACTTGATAAACGAAATCACATAGGATTAATGTAAGTGGTTTTCTCACCATTTTTTCTTTTCTTTGTAATCTTTACATTTCAATGCAATTTATTTTCTTTTCCACAATTTCTTAACTTTTCTGTCAACTTCAATTACTACAAACTTGTGTGTTTGTGTCAACAATTGCAAATTGTATTCACATGTTCTTTGCATTGTTATAATTAAGACATTTTATTTTATCAAAACTTCGGGAAATAATTTCTAAAACCTATGCACAAACATGTTTCGAGATTTCACTAGTTGATCTCACTTGTTTTTCAAACTAGTCGATTGTTTACCAAATTTCCCAATAAACACTAGCACTTTTGAAATGTTTCACACAATTTACTGTATACTAATATTACTCATGTGGCTAATACTTCCATATACAAATGGAGTTGTTCTTGCGTAATTCTGCAAGTGCCGATTATCTTAGTTATAAGTTAAGATAGTTTATGGTATGAAGAATTAGGGGGGTGTATTGGATTGGGATTTTGAAAGACAATTTTATTGAAAAAAGTCTTGAAGATTTTAAAAGACTTTGTGGGAATATATTGATTTTGTGGGATTTTAAAAGACTTTTTATAAAAGACATTTTACAATCAAGATTCTTAACACAAGATTTTGTGGGATTTGGTAGGATTATAATTCAGCTTTTTAAAATTTCAAAATATATTATAAATTTTTACGATTTTGAAAGATTCAATGAATCCAAACATAAAAGGAAACAATAACAATAAGAATTTAGAAAAAAAAACATGTATTAATATTAATATTAATAATAATAATAATAATAATAATAATAATAATAATAATAATATATAGCATAAGAAATAAAAGCAATAGACGTTTAGACAAAAAAAAAAAGGAAAAACATAAGATAGAGAGTGAGCGGGGGGTGGGGGGATAGGGAGGAAGAGAGTGAAGAGAGGAAAAATAAATAAAGAGATAACAATGAAAGACGATAAAAATTGATAAGGATGTTAAAAATTATGATAGTTGATGAAAAAATATATATAATAAAAAAAATATATAATAAACAAGAGTCTCATGAAATCTCATGAATTTTGGTGAGATTGTTGAGAAAGTGTTTTCTTTGTATTTTTAACTAAAAAGTCTCTCAAAATCCTTTCCATCAAAGAATCCATTAAAATCCTGAGATTTTTGAATACCAAGAGACATTTTTGAAGTCTTGAGAAATCTCAATCGAATACCGCTAGATTTCGTTGCCTTGAAAAAAAAATCTTAATTGTCTTGATTGAATACCAACGGATTTTCTTAAATTTAATAAAAGTCTTGATTGAATACCACAAAATTATTTTATTATAAAAAAGTCTTTTAAAATCCTTCAAAATCTTAATTGAATACACCCCCTTAGTCTCTTTGTCACATTAATACCCCTTTATATAACATAGGCTATATCAACTAATAACGAGACATTAGCAATCTAACTCCTATTATGGCGGGTCTTTTCCCCTCTTCCAAGTCTTTTTCTTCTTAGCCAATACCAATTGTTTTCCATTATTTGAGCCCAACGTTATTGCTTGATATATGGATTAATAAATTCATTTATTTGTACATTTGGGCCTTTCGAGACCCAATAGAGATGACCTAGCAAGATCTCGCCCAGTTCAGAAGCATATTGTACATGCACAAATCGTTGGTTAGATACAATGAATATAAAAGTTTATATCATCATATAAATCATTTATGTGATATTATTTATGGATTTGTAACAAATTATCTCTCTAATTTCAAATTACACTCTTTCCTAAATAAATAAACCAAACCACACACGTTAATACTATTCATGGCACACTGCTAATTTTGTGAAAATAATACAAAATCAAAATTAATTCATTCATTCATTCACGTTCTCATTCTGTACTATAAATTGAAGTTGGCTGAATCAATTTATTCATTACAACACACACACACACCATGGCTTCATCAATTTGTAGTCCACAGAAAATTCTACTTACTCTCATATTTACATTTTCTGTTGGTTTAGGATATAATGAGTATCATCATTCATCAAACGTTAGCTAGTACAGTGGTGATTGACGCTGAACTTGATAGGAAGGACCACGGTTCGATTCTTCAATGGGGATCTGCAGTGTGCGGACTCCTCATCAATGGTTGTCAAAGGCCTGTAATATATGACAAAGTTTACTCTCCACGGTTTGTGGCCTTCTAATTACTCAAATCCTCAACCCAGAGCACGCATCATTACACCAAGTAACATACGACGTCTTGACCCGATTATGGTAATCAATTTGCTTAAAATACAACGTCTCGAACCAGGTATATTTTACTATTGAAATGATGTAATAGCAGCCATAAAGAAATAATATTACTTTCTTGGTGAGGTTACCATTGAACCTAAGTTCCATTGCAGCAGATAAGATTAAGACTTAAGAGACATAAGATTGTGTTTGGATTATAAAGGAATCGACTACATTAACTTTACAAGTTGTGTTGGAACTTGTGGACAAACATTTCAATGGTTTAGCGTAGTCAGTTAGAGAAATACAGAGACATTTCAATACTAGTAGTAGTACTATCATGTTTCTGTACTTCTCTGACTGACTATGCTAAATAAAACTTCTGCCGGTCTATGACATCCTTTTATTTTAAAGGGATTATATAAATACTATGGTACTTCTGTCTATGGAACAGACTATATATATATATATATTTTTTTTTTTAATAGCAAAATTTATTAAGACTTAGTCCCAACAAGATGGAACAGGCTAGATGGCACTAATATATGTTAATGCTACTTCTGTTCTGTCTGTGCCATGCTTTTATTTTAAAGGGAATGTGTAATAATAATGTTAAATGTTAGATTGATAAAGATAAAGATGTAGGATTTTGATTGTGCATGAGACTAAGTGTTGGTTTATTTCACATGATTAATTTTGTTTTGAACAAAAATCACTTTCACATGATTTATTTTGTTTTGAAGTAGACAAGTATGAATATATGGTCAGTTATTTGCTTAATGGTTTTCCTTTCAAACAAATGTACCTAAAAAAAGGGACGGACGGACATATAACTAACTAAAATATTTTTGATGTCACCATGGACTAAAATTAAAATCTTGCAAAAAAAGAAAGATAAAATGTTAATAGTTACTGGAGATCTCTACAGATGCAACAACTTATGACGAAGAACAATCCAAGCTTGTTAGTTGCAAGACGATTTTTTTGGTTAACTGGTGTATGGAGTGCATTAGTTAGCATGATCCTTTATGTTTGATAAGAATTAGTTCAATTGTCTTGAGTTCGACACAATCCTTTATTCGAGCTTGAACTTCAAGTTCATGCGCAACATAGTTCAACTCGTTACATTAGCTCAAATTACACAATTCAAAACGGACAATATTTTTAATTTTTGAGTACTCATTCACATGACTCGCTGCAGTACTACATAGGAAACAACAAATCATCCAAAATAAAATAAAATGAAGAAACAACTACATATCTGAATATGATATATGAAGAGAAAGTGAAAATTGAAAACTTATAAATTTAGATCAGTTTAATTTTGAAGTCCCATCAGACCAAATTTCCAAAATAGTAAATTAAAAATAAAATAAAATGCTACTAAAATTAAAAATGTTTTTGTTAAAGTTAGACTAGTGAAAGTACACAGTGACAAAGTCCATCTCATCAACACATGAAAGAAATGGTAGAGATCTACACAAACTGATCCATATTCCAAATACCCAAGAAAACAAAAATGAAATTTATAAACATGAAAAACTAAAACTTTGGACTTACCCATGAAGTTAGGGGTGGCAATAAACCGAACTAAATCTTATGGAGTCAATAAACCGAACTAAATTGAGGTTGCATAAGACATACTTTCAATAACAATAGTCATTAATCTAAGTGAACCTGAATTTTGAAGATGCATAAAAGAAATGAAGCAGGTAGGAGACTGACTTGGATCATTTCCATCATTTTTCTCTACATCTCCCTCCTTCTTCTCTATCTCTTTCTTAATTTTAATCTCTTTCATCAATAAAAAATTATAAAATATCAAGAGTGAAATTAAGAGAAGAGATAGAGAAAAATGAAGGAGATGATACAAGATGATCCAATTGCCAAGGAAGCAGGTTGTGAAGTGAAGCAGGTCACATGTACATGTAGGGGTGTATGAGTTGTTCTATTTTTGTCTAGGATTGGTGACATGGAAGCTTATGAGCCATTGGATTAATGCACATAGATTTAAGAGTTTGAACGGCTCTGATTTTATATTTTGTGTTTCTTTAAAGATCATGCAACTTCCAAGTGACATTTTATTACACTATCATGCATGTTAGACAAACCCTTATTTAAAATCTAAAACAAACAATCAATAAAAATTGCATGTAAATGAGTACTTAATTAAAATATTCACTCTTCTGCCTAAATCAATTTTTCTCACCGCAGAATCAAGCGTAGTTACTATACACTTATTTGACTTGAAAGTGATGGAATATGACCTTTAGAACACGTTACAGTTGTGATAACAAAACATCTATCTGGTCTCAATCATCGACAATGGAGTCATAGTATGGATTTCTTCTCTATCTAATTATACAGCTGGGGTGATAAGCTGATAGCTGTGTAGTTGGGTGATATGGATAGAGGAATGATGTTCTTGTGGTCATTTTTTTGTGCTACTCTATAAGGGTATGTTGTAATCTGATTATGTAGCTTTGTTATTGTACTCTTTCGTTGTGGCGCATCTTGTGCTCGGACTTAAATTCTAACTACACATGCAGTATGGTGTTGCGGTTGTAGAAGATCTAACACGTTTGTGCTCTTTTGTTCGTTTTATAGCCACTTCACATTGATTAATAAAAGGGAAACAACATAGTAACTTTTAAACCTACGAATTCGGAGTGGACTGAAGAGGTTGTGTGAATAGGTGAACAAGTCGGACAATATTTTGTCTTTGTGAAGGTAGAGATGATACATTTAACCATTTCGATGATCAAATAATCAATATGAGAATAAATGAGGGGTTTGATCATGAGAAGAATAGTCGTGTTAGTGTACACACGCAGCGAATTCCACACCTTATGTATGCTTTTAGAAGATGTTTTTGATGCGTTGGACTAGATTTTGGATGAATTTAAGTTTTTGGTCCAATCCGTAATACCTACCCTTACAAAAAAAATTAGACTTAAAAAATTCACAAACATGCACTAGAAACACCAATTAGAACTTATTTACACAAAGAAATTGGTTCAATATCTGTAATACCTACTCTTGATTGTGAAAGTCAACACAATTTACAAATTGAAATCTTTAAATAAAATTCAATTCACTGGAAACACTAATTATAACTTATTTAACAAAGAAATTGGTCAAATATTCGTAATACCTACTCTTTTTTTTTTTGAAGAAGTTAAACTAACCCATTTAAATTCGTAATACCTACTCTTGATTGTGAAAAATGAAAGTCAACCCAATTTATAACTTAAAATCTTTAAATAACATTCATAAACGTGCACTAGAAACACCAATTACAACTTATTTACACAAAGGAATTGGTCCAATATCCATAAAACCTGCCCTTGATTGTGAAAAATGAAAGTCAACACAATTTACAACTTAAAAAATCTTTAAATATAATTCATAAAGAAAGAAAAACTATAACTTTGGCGTGCTCGAGTTATTATATTATACATGTTTTATTTTTTTTTATGCATATCATACGTAATTCATAACATTTTAAATTACTCCATGTGTATTACATAATATTATATTATAGATAGATTCCAACAAGATGCAATGAAATTAACAAACCTTTAAAAGATGCTCACACACTATGCACTAGTGTCTTGTGCCCTACCACCTACCACTATATTAACCAACCATTCCAAGAGAGAAGAAAAAAAAACAAAGGAAAAGGTGAACAAATCAAAGATCTCAAAACATGGATGGAGAAATTAATAATTTCATCATGGTATGGACCATAGCTGCATCAACCATGTGTTATTGTCACACAATTGGTAAGTTAATCTCTCAAGGTACATCAAGACTCATAGCTCTCTTGCCAGCCATAATTCTCCTCTTCCTCATCCCTTTAAGACTCACCTCAATCCACTTTGGAGGACCCTCTTCTTTCTTCATAGGTTGGCTTTCTACCTTTAAACTCTTTCTCTTTGCCTTTAACAAAGGTCCTCTCTCAACTAATCCTCCTCTATCTTTACTTCACTTTATCTCCCTAGCATGTCTTCCCATCAAATTCCAACAAAAACCGAATAAAAATGACATCAATAATATCAACAATGAACCCTCAAAACCCAATAGTGACATAAAATACCACAAATCAAAGTCAAACTCAAAATCAAGCCTTAGCTATGTGTATGTAACAATTATTATCATTTTAGCCTTATTAATTCCTCTCTATAGTAAAACAGAATTTTTTCATCCAAAATTTGTTTATTTATTATACACAATCCACATGTATATTGGTCTTGAATTTTTGTTTGCTTTAGCTTCAAAATTGACTAGAAACCTTCTAAATATTGAATTAGAGCCACAATTTGATAAACCATATCTAAGCACATCCCTTCAAGATTTTTGGGGGAAAAGGTGGAATATTACGGTGAATCGAATCCTTCACCCCACCATATACGACCCTGTGATGAGTTTTTCTAGCGGTTGGATTGGAAGAAAGTGGGCCCCACTACCCGCGATTCTCGCTACTTTTACCGTGTCAGCAATGATGCATGAGGTTGTTTTTTATTACATTAAAAGAGAAAAACGCACGTGGGAAACGTGGGAACCCTCGTGGGATTCAACATGCTTTTTTATTTTGCATGGGGTGTGTTTGGTTATACAAGTTGGGCTTAAAAAAACGTTTGGAGATAAGTTGCGGTTGCCAAGGTTAGTGTCGTGGTTGTTCACGGTGGTGTTTGTGTGGTATACGGCATTGTGGTTGTTTGTTCCAGCGCTTGTACGGTGTCGTGTTTATGAAAAGGCTTCTAGAGAGTTGAATGTTGTGGCCGAGTTTGGGAAGGATGTGTACCATATTGTAAGGGCAAGTCAAAATCATGGTGATTCATTGTGATTTTGACATAATACCAAAAAAAATATGTTTTTTAGACAATTAAAGATAGCCAATAATATGTTTTTTCGTACATGATGATTGACAATAATATCAAAATGTCATTGGGACATTATTCTTGCTTATTCCATCTCGTATATGTCTTTGCCATGCTTTCTTCTTGTTCATGTCTAGTGAGATAGTTTGGACTCAATAAGTTCATTAGGACATTATTCTGGTGGATGCTAGCGTGGGAGAGCATTGCATGTCTCTCATTGGTGGAAGACCTGTTTTAACCATTCAAACTAAATTAATGGTTTAGACTAAAAATGAGAACATGTACAATTGTTACACTTGATTTTTTGGTTGATTTTAAATTTTTTAATTTTAATCAAAACTTGAATAAGAAGAAGAACAACAACAACTTCATCTCGCATCAGTAAAAATTAAACTTCATCTCGATCTCAATCTCTCTATCAATCTTGCGATCTCTCTGTAACCACAACAAACTATTTTTATTTCAATTTGTAATTTCGTTTTTGATTTTCAATTTCAATTTCTGTTTCGATTTTCAATTTCGTTTCCGTTTCAATTTTGTTTCCAATTTGCGATTTAAGCTGCTCGATTTTGGGTTTTGATGTTTATGAGATTTTTCATCTTGTGTTTGATTATGGATTATGTGCGTTTCAAGCTGTTCCATTTTGTTTGATTTGCGATTCAAGCTGTTTTACTGAATTTTGGAGATGACGAAGAGTTTTGAATTTGAACATTGCAGCATCGTTATTGTTGTTGTTGTTGAAGTTTTTGAGATGATGAATAATATTTTATCTGATTATGCAGTTTATTCTTTTTTTCATATTTTTAACATTTGTTTCCAATTTTTTTTATTGTTTTGACAAAGTTTTTTTTTTGTTATATATTTTTTTGGTATAAGTTTTTTTTTTTATAATTTTAGTGTATCCAAACAAAATTTCAATGTATGGAAACGTAATTTCAATGTATCAACACATTATTGAATTGATTCATATTTTGATTTAATTGATGACATTGGTTTTGATCTTAATGTTCATCCAAGGACATGAATAAAAATGAGAATTTTGATAGATGATTTCGAATTTTATCAATATGATAGTTCAATATCATCAAATTGGACTAACAACCTAATTACAATGAGAATTTTGTCGATCAGATTTCGAATGTATAGACTGATTGTAATAACTGTCTCATCAGATAACTATTTTTTACGAAAAGGTCATGATGTTAGACTGAAACTACATATTTTGACTCTTGATTTCGTATTTTATCAATCTGACCGTTGAATATCACCTAATCTGACTAACAAACAGATTATAATATGAGAATTTTGTCGAGCGTATTCCAAATGTATAGGCAGATTGTAATATTATCATCGGACAACTAATTTTTATGAAAGGGCCATGAAATTCGACAGAAACTACACATTTTGACTCTCGATTACGTATTTTATCAATCTGACCGTTTAATATAACATAATTGGACTAACAAACGAATTACAATGAAAATTTTGTTGATCGGATTCCGAATTTATAGTCTGATTGTAATAACTGCCTCATATGAGAACTAGTTTTTATTAAAGGGCCATGAAGTTAGACTGAAACTACGTATTTTGTCTCTCGATTACATATTTTATCAATATGACCGTTTAATATAACCTAATTGGACCAACAAACACGTTACAATGAGAATTTTGTCGATCGGATTTTGAATGTATAGATTGATTGTCATAACTGTCTCATCGGAGAACTCGATTTTATGAAAGGGCCGTGAAGTTTAACTAAAACCACATATTTTGACTCTCGATTACGTATTTTATCAATATGACCGTTTAATTAATATAACCTAATTAGACCAACAAACAAATTACAATGAGAATTTTGTCATTCGGATTTTGAATGTATAGATTGATTGTCATAACTGTCTCATTGGAGAACTCGATTTTATGAAAGGGCAGTGAAGTTTAACTAAAACCACATATTTTGACTCTCGATTTCATATTTTATCAATCTGACCGTTCAATATCACATAATTAGATTAACAAATGAATTACAGTGAGAATTTCGTCGATCGGATTCCAAATGTTGTTTGATTGTAATAATTGTATCATCGGAGAATTAGTGTTTATGTGAAAGGACCATGAAGTTCGACTGAAACTACAAATCTTAATCCTTTGTAATATATGCGGAGTTTGTTTTACTCCTTTAATTTATTTTTTTGTTGAGATTCGTTTTCTGTAATATAAAGATTTTGTGGTTTATTCCTCTAGTTTTATAAGTTGGACATGAGATCTTCACTTTAAATGATGTGGCTTACATGTGTGAATTTTTTTTAAAAATATTTTTTTATTATTATGATTGTACGAAATCATTTTTATTTAAAATAAAAATTACAAAAAAACTTATTCCAAAAAAAAAAGAAAAAAGAAAAACTTTACCAAAATCGACTAAATCGAAAATGGAAAACAGAAATAAAAATCGATGAAATAGAAAATGAAAAACATAAATTGTAAAGGGAAAAAGAAGATCTATGAAGTTGTTGTTGTTCTTGAGATAGAGATGAATTATTTTTTTTACAGATGAGAGATGAGGTTGTTATTTTTTAAAATAAAAAATAAAAATCAAGTGTAACAATTATACATATACTCCTTTTTGATCTGAACCATTAATTTAATTTGAATGGTTAAAACAAGTCTCCCACCAATGAGAGACATGCAATGCTCTCCCACGCTAGCATCCACCCATTATTCTGTCTATTATGACTAGTTCGTCACCTTTTATAGAGGTATGTTATAAGACTCACATGAGAAACTAATTTTTCTAATATTTTTCTTCTCATTTGTTGAAATTCTTATTGGTTTTTTGTTTTAAAAATTGGTCCACATAAAATAGTGAGTCTCACATCAATTTTAACCAATTAAAAAAAGAATGGTATTAACATTTTACTATCGCAATATCCAAGAGCATTCAGATGAAATGGCAATGGATCTCTTCCAACTTAACCAGATGACATGGGATCGAAACTAATTTTAAGAATGCAGTAGTGTTAAATTCTTTTGAGAGAAAATTTTGCCACCTAGCTTTGTAATCCTACTTGGATCGAGAGATTAGTCACCATAATTACGCGTATAGAATACCCAATTTAAACCAAAAAAAATTATACTATTGTGATGCATGTGCCAGTATAGCTAGTAAAAATGAATTAAATTCTACTACCTCCGTTTTTTATTATAAGAGACAACTCACTTTTTAGATTTATTGAATAATTAATGTATCTGGTTTATAATATGGAGCAGATATATTAATTATTCAATGAATCTAAAAAGCGACTTATCTCTTATAATAAAGAACGGAGGTAATACTACATTTGACATGTTTCACACAATTTACAGCATACTAATGCTACTCGTGTGGCCAATGCTTCTATGCACAACTGAAGCATATTATATATAGTGTCGTTGATTATATTATAACAAATATGAATGTTATAAAATCTACTATTTAATTGAAAGTTTATATCATATAAATCATCTATACAAAAATATTTTTGGGGATTGTAACCTCTAATTTCAAATTGCACTGTTTCCTAAATAAATAAACCAAACCACACACGTTAATGCTATACATGGCTTCACACAGTCACACACACAATACTAATTTTGTGAAAATAAATATTCCTTACCCAAAATCAGAATGAGATGTCATTCTGTACTATAAATTGGAGTTGACTTTGATTCAATTTATTCATTACAACACACACACACACAACATGGCTTCATCAATTTGTAATCCACTAATAATTCTACTTATTTACTATTAATACTCGATCTACACTACTCTACCATTTACAGTACTAGTAATACTCTTGTAGTAGCATATTAATTATCTATCTAATTTCAAATTACACTCTTTCCTAAACAAATAAACCAAACTACACACGTTAATACTATTCATGGCACACTGCTAATTTTGTGAAAATAATGCAAAATCAAATTTAATTCATTCACCTTCTCATTCTGTACTATAAAATTGAAGTTGGCTTTGATTCAATTTATTCATTACAACACACACACCATGGCTTCATCAATTTGTAGTCCACTGAAAATTCTACTTACTCTCATATTTTCATTTTCTGTTGGTTTAGGATATAATGAGTACCACCAAACGTTAGTTGGTACAGTGGTGATTGGCGCTGAGCTTGGTAGGAATGACCACGGTTCGATTCTTCAATGGGAGTTTGCAGTGTGCAGACTCCTCATCAATGGCTGTCAAAGGCCTGTAATATATGACAAGTTTATTCTCCACGATTTGTGGCCTTCTAATTACTCAAATCCTCAACCGAGAGCACGCATCATTACACCAGGTTACATACGACGTCTCGACCCGACTAAGGTAATCAATTTGCTTAAAACATGACTTTTATATTGTTTTGTTTTTTGTTTTTCACTATCACCACTAACATGAACTTTTGTTGTTTTATCTCCCTGAAGTTACCTCCACAATCATTGAACAACCTCAGAATTTCATGGCCCAGTTATAATGGAGACGACGAGGCTTCTTGGGCGCTTCAGTGGTATAATCATGGAACCTGCTCCTTCCTTACAATCAAGCAACCATACTTTAGTTTTATCTAGCAGACAAGCTTTGGCAAGGTATGCCTCTTTTTGATATACTTGGGCGATAAGGTATTGTCCCAGTTCCTTATGCAAAACCAGGTATATTTTACTATTGAAATGATGTAATAGCAGCCATAAAGAAACATTATTTTCTTGGTGCGGTTACCATTGAACCTGAGTTCCATTGCAGCAGATCAGAGTTAAGAGAAATGAGATTGTGTTTGGATTATAAAGGTATCGACTACATTAACTGTATAAGTGGTGCTGGAACTTGTGGACAAACATTTCGATGGTTTAGTGTAGTCAGTCAGAGAAGTACAGAGACATTTTGATACTAGTAGTAGTACTATGTCTATGTACTTAACTACGCTAAATAAAACTTCTGTCGGTCTATGACATCCTTTTATTTTAAAGGGATTATGTAATATAAATACTATGGTACTTCTGTCTATGGGACAGACTATATGGCACTAATATATGTTAATGCTACTGCTGTTCTGTTTTTATTATGCTTTTATTTTAAAGGGAAAATGTAATTTAAATATAATAATAATGTTAGATTGATAAAGTTGTAAGATTTTGTCCCTGTAGGATAGCTCAAGTGGTAAGAGTTGTAGGACATATGGGTTGGGTATGGAGAGATGACGGGAACAATTTATCTTTCCGATGTATAAAAAAAATAGTTGTAAGAATTTGATTATGCATGAGACTAAATGTTGGTTTATTTCACATGATTTATTTTGTTTTGAAGTTACAAGTATGAATATATGGTCAGTTATTTGCTTGATGGTTTTCCTTTCAAACACATACCTAAAAAAAACGGACGGACATATAACTAAATGATAGTATAACTAAAATATTTGAATATCACCATAGACTAAAATTAAAATCTTGCAAAAAAGAAAGATAGAATGTTAATAGTTACTGGAAAATTCTACAGATGCAACAACTTACAACGAAGAACAATCCAAGCTTGGTAGTTGCAAGATGATTTGTTGTTTCCTATGTAGTGCAGAGAGTCGTGTGACTACGAGTCAAAAATTAAAGTTTTATCATAGAGTTGTGTGTTTTCAACTAATATATCAAGCTGAACCGAGTTGTGTATGAACTTGAATTGAGTTCGAGCTCAAATAAAGGTTTGTATCGAACTCAAGCCAACTGAACTAATTCTTATCAAGCCGAATTAAACTAAGTTCGACTCAACACATTTTCAACCAGATCCAAAACTCAACACATTTACTTTACCTTTGACACTTGCATTCCATTTGATTATTTTAGTTTGACCTGTGACACTAATGAGATAGAGTTTGTGCAAACCAAGAGAGCTCTGCTGCTAAACCTTCCCAGATTAAATGTGGTATTCAATATCAAGGTCAACCAAAATTAAATGCTTCCTCACTTCCAATGCCTTGAGTAGTTGTGTAGATCCATCAAGAAAGTAGAACTATTACATCCTTTATAGCTTTACCATATATATCTTCATATCCTACATTACACTCTCCTCCACATTTTGTACAAGATAAAAACAACAAGGAGATGAAGAAGCAGATAATGGCAATCCAAATCCAAGCACTGTCACTAATTATCTTACTGATGGCTTCACCTATTATGGGTTGTATTCCTCTAAATGGAAGAGGGTGCAAAGACTGCATTCTAAACCAGATGAAAACAAGTTGTCCATCATGTTTGCCAAGCCTTCACTGCATGGCTCGTTGTTTGTGGGATGGTGGTTTAAAGTCCAATTGCATCAACAAATGTGCCTGCAACACTTGCTACCCAACACTCTATGATTGCAAGAGATGCATGTTCAAATGCAAGTGTAACTGCATGAACTAGCCCTCTTAGCAAAATCAAATCTTAGAGAAATCAAATCACTGTACTTTCTTCTATTACCTTAACTCCTTGTTTTGGTACTAAAAAAATAAACTCTTGTCTAGAAATCTTAGTTCAACTAGCAGAAAATGCCGACATTGCTAGAGAGCTCTGCTCATGACCAGGGTTCAATTCCCGGTCCCTCCACTTTATGTGTGTGAGTTTATAATAATTTATCATTTTGTCTATGTACTCAGAAGAAAAAAAAATCCTTAGTTCCTACTATATATGTATCAATATGGATAAGAAAAACCAAAATAATTTATGGATCTTGCACTTGTTCTGAATTTTTCATATAACTTGTAATTCAACTAAGATTTAACATATATATAGTTTGATACATTTAGGCCACATCAATTTCAATGCCTTGTATATGCTATAGCTATAGATAAAGTACAATTAAAGCTTCTAAGGTACTAGGTACATAACATAACTACTTACAGTTAAGAGATATTATACTACATTAAGCATAGTTCTAAATCTGCAATTTCAATTGTGACCATTCAGAAGTCTAAACAACAACATCACATCTGCTACTACAACCTAATTTGTCTGGATTTTACTGCAAGCAAAATTCAGGCAAATAGGGTCGCAATTGAGTATGCGACGCTGTTGTTAAGACCTCTAAACGGCCACAATTGCTATTGCAAACTACAATTCAAAACCGTACAAAGTTTTGAATTGCGTCACTATCGCAATTCTTGATATTGCGTAGAATCATATCAAACTACGCAGCCACACTTACATTATGTATTACACTTGTATTATAAACATCAAAATTCAAAAACCTTGAAATTGCAATCCAGATCACAGATCGCCATCATAGACATTTTATCGAACACTTTGTATACAACATTTATATACTAAAGATCGAATCAAGGTTCGCGAAGAAACCTTTGCAAGCAACGAAACCCGAGATTCTGAGCACAAAATTTTGCCATTTCATCACCACCATTTTCTCTACAAACACTTTCTTCCATTTCATCAATAACATCATCCCAATTATTCCAAAAACTACATTCATCAACATTTACTTCGGTTACAGAATCAAGTATCTCCTGCAATCCGACGATCCGACGGGTGACTTTTCTTCTAGCTTCTCTAACCGTTGGATCGATTCCGGGGATAGAATCGAGTTTGAGAAGAAGTTTCATTAATGCTTCGTTGAGTTTTAGTTTTTCTATGTGGTTGTTGCGAATGGTGTCTACGGTGTCTTGGAGTTGGATTAGGGTTTGGAGATTATTGGCTTCGGAATCGACGGTGGAGATTTTGCGGTAGAGGGTGCGGATGCGGTGGGATCGGAAGGTGGATTGGATTGTGGTGGCGGCGTTGGATTTGGAAGAAGGGAGTTGAGTGGAATTAGGGGGTTTGAGAGGGGTAGTTTGGTCATTGTGGTGGGAGAAGGTGGGGTTGAAATTGGAAGAGGATTTCTTCATTTCATGGGGAAATGGGGTGATTTGGGTGGGAGTCAGAGATTTGCAGTGGGAGGTGAAATCTCAGTTTTGGGACAGTGTGGAGTTTGGATTAAAATAGGATAGTGATTTGTTTTGGGATCTTTCCCTTGTTGGTGAGTGTTGACTTGTGAGATGAGATAGAGATAATATAATACTATTGCATTTTTTTTAGTTTGAGCATGCCTTTAAAATTTGGGTCACGTTAAACGGTGCCTCTTGACACAGGGGTACATGTTTAGTATATTAAAAAATGAAATAAAAAATGAAATTAAGATATAAGTTCTAAAATAGAAATATTAAATTCACAAGTTCTAAAATAAAGTTTCCTTTTTAATAAACTTAATTTGTGTCCTAATATTTTCCTTAAAAATTTTAGGAAGAGTTTTTAGTCTATATGAGTTTTACAAATTTCTTGAAAAAATTCTAATTTATATCAAAGAAAAAGTCATTATCTTAAGTGCCCTAAACATTCTCCTTATCTTATACTACCTCTTTCTCAAAATATAAGACTTATTTTGACCATTTCGTTCGCCAATACATAATTTTGATTATTAATATCTTTAATTGTCTGTATCAGTAAAAATTATAAAAAATTGATTTTTTTGAAAATATTCGTCAAAACAAATCAAACAAGATCTTACATGCTAATATTTAAATCTATAAATTATGAAAAAATATAATGTCAAAACAAGATAAATGAATAGTGTCATTTAGTTAAAATTGGTCTTATATATTGACACGGAGGTTGTACTCTTTCCGGTCTTTATTATAAAAATAAAATTTACTTAGACCATCTCCAATGGTGAGTGCTTATCAAATAGTACTTCATAAGAACTAGTACTTATTAAGTACTACCATTGGAGCACATGCAAAAATGGTACCTATTAAGTACCTATCCTTAGACCATCTCCAATGGAGAACCCCATTATTGAGTACTTAAAGGGTCCCACCATTACACATCATTTATTTATAATTTTTTAATAATAGTACTTAATAAGCACTCAATCCCTCCAACCCAACATCTCTTTAAAAAGTTCTTAACGGGTCCCACCAATAACTCTACATCATTTAATTTAATAATAAAGTATTACTATTATATCATATAAGAAGTGGGACCCGTTAAAAATAATATATAAAAATACGTGGGACTCATTAAGAACTAAGAGAGAGAAAGTTCTTATTTAAGAAGTGGTACCTAATAGGTACTCAAATGTATGTTGTTACAATGGTAGTACTTAATAAGTACTCATTGAGTACCTAATAAGAACTACCATTGGAGATGGTCTTAAATAAGCACTATCTCTCATGGTGCTTAATGGGTCCCACACACTTTAATATATTATTTTATTTTCTACCACACTTTGATAAATTAAAATTAAATAATATATAGTTATTGGCGGGGCACATTAAGAACTATTTAGAGAGGTTTTAGATTGGAGGGAATGAGTGCTTATTAGGTACTCTTATTAAAAAATTGTAAATAAATGATGGGTACAAGTGAGACCCTATAAATACTATAAAATGAGGTTCTCCATTGGAGATGATCTTAGTTGATTCATTGTAAAAATGATGAAGATAAATTATTTTACAAGTTTATAAGATTGTCCCCACTTATAAATATACATATTTAAACTATCTTACATCAGGTCAGATGTGAAACTTCGTGTTTCTCTCTTTTGCTTTTGTCTTGCTTTACTTTTATGGGTGCATTTTGTAATTATTGCTCATCGTACTAACAGATTATTTAAACTACTCTTTTTAGATGAATTGAATGTTAGACTAGTCAATATATATATATATATATATATATAAACAATGTACATATGTAATCCCCTAAATACCCATCCTTAAAAAATGAACATATCATCGTTTTTGAGAAAAAACAGTCTTTTTACACACCCTTTGTACTATGTGAGATAAAAAAAATAAAAGATATGGTTAATGCATTGTGTCTTAACCATATCCACTCAAATATTTTCTAATATGTATGCATAATTTGAATTTGGAATAAAGTAACATCAACATTTCTAAAAAATCAGTAAACAAGGCATATACCATCCTTACCAACACCTATCATTTTCACTTCAACAAACCACATTTGAAGAAGAGCCAAGAAAATAAAAACCTCTTTCTCAAAACCGTTTCATTCATTCCACAAAGTTTTTTCATCAAAGCCAAGGTATGTCACATTCTATGGTTCATGATATTGTGTTTTCCAAAGTTTTTGATCCGAAGTTATCTTTTTCAACCATGTTATTCATGCTTTTTGATACATGTTTACAAAGTGTTGATTCTTTATGCTACTCGATTTTAATGTGGTTTTTGATATATGTTGTTCTGTTTTGATACATTTTAGTCCTTTTATTCATTTTTTTAACAACTTTTAAGGTTTCATCATGTCAAGACCATTCCCATGTTTACAAAGTGTTCATTCTTTTTGCTATTCTCTATGTATTGGTTTATGGTATATGTTGTTATGTTCTGATATACGTTTGTCCTTTTATTCTTCATTTCACCACCTTTTAAGGTTTCATCATGTCAAGACCTTTTGATGCTGTTAGAGATGTCACTGATGCAAAAGAACTCTGGAAGTTTGCTGTTAGATTGGAAGATCTATGGAAAATGGGTAGTGGCAAATCTGAACACCTCCAGTTCATTATACTTGATAAGCATGTGAGTATTAAAACATAGTCCTTTTCGTTCTGTTTTTATGGAACATCAAATCTGTTTTGTTACATCTTTTCCAATATGTAAAAGGAGTATGTTTGTTGATGTAGGGTGACAATATCCAAGTGGTCCTGCCTAATGAACTTCTCCCTATTTGGAAGTCAAGACTTCAAGAAGGAAGTACATATGTCATGAAGAATTTCAAGGTGAAGAAGAATGACCTCAAGGTTAAATTTTGTGACCATCCATGGATGCTGACTATGGTAGATGGTGTAGGAGCATCTGATATAGTTCCAAAACAGATGACAGACATTCCACAGTACAAGTTCAATTTCAAGTCATTTGATGATATCAAAAATGGAAAATTTCGTGAAGACCTGTTAGTTGGTAAGGATTTCAACTGTTTTATTCAATGAAATGTCATTTGCTACACCATATACATTAGGTGCTTGGTGTTTACATGTTTTTTCATTTATTTATTAGATATCATAGGAGTTGTGCATGAAGTCGCCCCCCCAAAGGTCAGCAATGGTCCAAAGAAAGCACCTACCAATTTCACTTTGATTGATGCTGAGTAAGACAGTTTTATTCATAATTATTTGGTCAGATTACTATTAGGTAGTACTAAGTGGAGGATGCAGACTCATTATACTTTTTCATTTGTACAGCATGAACATTGTAACATGTACTTTGTGGGACAAATTTGGCTCAGAATTCATGGCTAATTACAATGAGAGTGGAGGGGTTGGACCTATTGGTGTAATACTGAAGCATGCTAAAATCAAAGAGCCTCAAGGCAAGTTGGTGTATAGGGTGTGTTTTTTAGTCAATCAATTCCTATTTAACGTTAACATATCACTAGTACAAAAGTAAGAATATAATTAGATATTTAACACCTCTTTAATTAAAAACGGGTGTAATAGAGTTATGTTGTAACATTAGACACCATGTTTAAAGAAAATAGGTGTAATAATGAAAGATTAGTCATCTAAAATTTATAATACACTTGTTATATAAAAAAAGGTGAAAAAAACTATACTTTAGACACTATGTTTAAAGAAAATAGGTGTTATAGTGAAAGACTAATCATCTAAAATTTATAATACACTTGTTATATAAAAGAGGTGAGAAAAATTATATTTTAGACACTATGTTTAAAGAAAATAGGTGTAAAAGTGAAAGACTAGTCACTTACAATTTATAATACACTTGTTATATAAAAAAAGTGAGAAAAATTTGACTTATTGCACATTATTCTTTAAAAATCGAAACAAACTTTTATATTGTACCAAACAAAATATATATTTTTTTGGTAAGTCACTTTTTCAATATTGTGAACATAAACAAACAAATTTTTTTTTTTTTTTTACTAACAAATCTTTATAAATAGAAAAAAAGGAAACAAATTCTAAACTTCAAAAACACTTTCTCTCTATCAACCTTTTCTATATATCTTACTTAAACTCTTCTCTCCCACCACCGTCACCCTCTACCTCATCAATCACCCCACCGGGGTTGCCGTTTTTCTCCGTCCGCTCTCATCCACTAACGTCACCTCTTATCTCTTCTCGTTTGTTGCTCTAGTATATTGGTGAACTTCTTCCTTAATCTTTATTTTTATCTCTTCATCCATGTATCTACAATAAGAAAGGTTCTTCTACGTTGAACCTTAGGTTTTCTCTTATATGCGTTATTTCTCTTATATGTGTTACACGCCGCTATCCGAGATTAACTACATAGGATTCATGTATTATAAGTTTTTTGATGGCTTGTGATTTATTAGGTGTAAGTCTCTCCCAATCATCTTCTCCATCTTCCGAAGCACTAGGACAACAACATAATCTGCAACTACACTGATCGACAAGAACCCAACATCTTCTCCTTAGGATCTTTCTTGTTTATTTAGCTAAATTTTTAGGTCTATGATCCATGTCTAGTTCCATTTAGAGATTAGGAAGATTATATGAAGAATTATTTGGAATTTTGATGTTTTCAATTTGTATGTGATATGATAATAGTTTTTCCAAGGTTACATGTAATTGAATAATTTGGCGTATTTTTGTTAATGTAATAGATAATATATTTTTTTAATATTTCACACCACTATTTTGGGAAAAATAGTTTCGAAGCTCTAAATTTTAGCGTGAAATACTAGTATTTTACACCCATTATTCATATATACAATAAGGTGTAAATTTATTAAAAATAGTCTAAATAACAAATAATTTACACCTAATATAATTAAAAACCGGTGTAAAATAGTTGTAATTCAATGTAAACAATGAAAATTTTACACCCGATATAAATAAAAAATGGTGTAATATATATTTTTTAACACCTTTTTTTATCGGTGTAAATTCTTCATACATATCTCACCGGTTGAATTTACACCGAATCTAAAACGGTGTAATATCTCAAAAAAAATGGGTGTTAAAACCCTTTTTTACACTAGTGTATGTATGCTTACTATTTTCTCAATAGGTCAATATGACTTGACAATTTCTAATGCTTGGATTGGAACTAAGTTGATCATGGATCAAGAATTTGCTGAAATCAAGGATTTCATTTTACATTTGCCCACTGATTTTGAGTCTCAGACTCAGTCACAATTGGAGGATGGAGGTAGCAAATTTACTGGACAAAGCTCTCAAGGATCACAGTATACAGTTGGTGGACGGTACTGCTACCGCACACCTGCGACTCATTTGTCAAAGTTTCCTCTTCTTCCTGAGGTAAAAGGATTTGTATGCTTATTTAACTATGCACGATGTATAACCTACTCACGCATGTTTAGAACTCCTTTAATCATCTGTTAATTGAGCAGGAACTAATTGTGACCACTGTTGGTACTCCAAGAAAAATCATAGTTTTCAAATGGGGTTGGTTCTACCATGCATGCAAGGATTGTAATAAACAGATCGTTACTGATTCTGCTCCATGGAAATGCAAGGAAAATCATGTAACTGAAAATCCTCAAATCAGGTAATGACCATATTTATTTTGTAAATTAAGTATGATTTAGTTTAGTGCTTATAGTCCAGACATCAATCCCTGTTGTGTTTAATGCAGATACAAGCTTGAGTTGGAAGTTAGCTATGGATCACACACCTATAATTTGCTGTTTTGGGACCATGAATGTACTCAAATGATTGGGAAAACTGCTGCTGAATTGGCTGATATCATGAGAAGTGTAAGTGCTTCAATTTCTTAGTATACTATTTGATGCATATATCTGATTTTGTAGGAGGGTGAGTTTGATCGCCACGAATACCCTGTCCATCTTGATAAAATAATGGGGACTGAATTAGCCTTCAAGGTCAAGAAGTCTGGGAATAAGAATGTTGGTGTTCTTAACTACAAAGAAGATCCAGAGATCATTGCTCATTTGAAAGGAGAGTTAGACAGTGAGAAGAATGTTGAGGTGAACTTTAATGCTATATGATACATGTGTATACTATGTCATTTAAAGACACTTTCCTTTTAATAATGTAGTTGTCAAATAATGTGTGATGTATACTCAAGTGGTGGTAATATAGCTTTCATCAGTTTTTTAAGTATAATAATAGCAGTAACTTCAATATAAATTATTTCCTTATTTAAACTGTTTTTGATATGGTGTATTTTATGTTACTGATCAATGTATTAGACAATAGGTAACTGTCTCATTAGGGTTAGGTTTTGCCATATCTATTGAAAAGCTTTAATTTATAGTATCCATATATTATTTCCTTATTTCAACTGATTACGTTTGGGTTATATTTTTATTTCTATTAATAGCACTTTCCAAGGCCACACATTGCAAGGGCTGTCGATGGAATTACCAGGATCCGAATTAAATATGAGGATACCCGCTTCCATCACCCTGCTTACATCATGACTTCTGGGAGGAAGTACAAGGAGAGGTACATCGGCAGAGCTTGGTACGTGTATGTGTCGTACCACAAACCCAGACCAGGCGACACCATTCGGTTCACTCTGCACAATCCACCCAATTCGTTGTATGTGAAGTTGTTCCGCAAACCAGTTCGTTCTAGAGGCAACCGCCAGCAGTGAAGTTTCTGAAGGTGATATCAAATGTTTTGTTAGTGATGCTGTAATTATGGATGAAGCATTAGCCATTAATATACTTATCATAAGCGTATTAACTATAATCTTAATTACTTGGTAATGTAACAGATATTTTCATGGTTGTGAATGGTACTGAACTAATTTGAGAATATTTTGGTTATTATGTAATTTTGGATTGGTCATTATTTTTTGGTGATGATGTAATTTTGGTGAACATGTATTATTCACTTAGTGCATATGGTCACAAAGGTATTATGACAAATATCAGCCTTTGTTGAACTTTACTGCTGAACTTAGTTCCTAATCAGTTTAGTTTGTTTTAGTAGTTATATATGCTTAACTTGAGCACTTGGGTTTTTAAGAATTAATTTTAATCATATGAATATGTGCATTGACTTTTAATGATGTACCTAAGATTTTTCTGATGTGTGGAGTAGTGAAAAACGATTAATTTTGTGAAGTTGTGATAGCAATGAACAATTATATGAGTATGGTTAACTAAATTGATAATTAGATAAAAAAGTCGCGCGTAACGCGACTCCCGTGCGTATGCGCACGGGTACCTGACTAGTTTAAAAGAATAGTATATGGTTGGATTTGCAATTTTAAATCCAATGTTAAGGTCTTTGGAGTCTATCATAGTATCATTGACATATCATATTTTTGTTGTTCCCTTTTTCTTTACCTTTTGTTTGATATATATATGGTCCTAACCCCAATCTTCAAATTGCAATATGTTAAGAGTTCAATTACTAAAATGGTTTTACATAATTCCATTCCATTTACACTTTAGTTTATTTTGGTTGTGTTTTTCCACTGCCATAGGAGTCAAGACTCAAAAAAATTCTAGCATCAAAAAATAACTTGCAAAAGAATGTTGTAATCGTTATTAAAAGAACTCAACAACCCTCATAGATCCCAGTTTTATTCAAGTCACTTTCCGAAGTCAAGTAGTATTGAGTAAATTACAGAAAAAAAAGGTTAACATTGAAACTATCCATCTTGAACCACAGGCTGCAATAGAAAATTATTTCAGACATTGACAAATAACCAAAAGTCAGGTAGCAGGTGATTGAGAAAATGGATAGTTAGATACCTACAGAATTTGCGGATTGGATTGCACCATTCTCCGCGACACTTGAAACTAAATATGCAGAACATAGAATCGATTACTAAAAAATTATTGAAACTAAATATAATACACTCAGTGTTAAAGAATAACAAGCATTGTGCAGTAATGTATTGTCTACTAATCTGCATACAATTGATGTGCAGCATATTGACTAGGCACGGCTATTTATTCGGGCATGCATGAAATCATTATACATTTGAAAAACCAGCCTCAATCATATAAAAAGATAAGTCAATTTACCATCCAAGATAATGGTACAGACCAATGATTCCTGCAAACAATTCACAGCAGCAGCAAGAAATAGTAGAGAAGAAAAATACCAAATCACTTTGTATATGTAAAAATCCTTATAACATAGTCATATAACTCTGGGTTGATCCTCCAATTGGAAGAAGGCTTTCTTTGTAAATTCCTATCTTACAACAATTTGCCTCTCCTTTAACACTGATCTCCTTAACTATTTGAGTGTTCAAATCAACCCATGCTAGTTCATCATCTTCTTTTCTAAAGAAAATATACCCCTTCTTCCCAACTCCAATTGGCATCCACTCAAAGGAAGGTATGGCGTCAATAATAAAGAGTTTGATCCATGACTCTCTGATACCAAGTTCACCCAAAATTGATATTTCTAAAGTAGTACGGCTATCGTGATTTGAGATCAAGGCAATTGACCTTTTTAACACCACCAAGTGATGCATCTTATAGAATGAAAAATTAGGATTTTCATCCATGGGTGTCATAAAGAGAACCTCGTTACTCAAGTCAAATGAAACCGAACACTTTTTATTATTCTGTGTTGCCAGCCAGTGACAAATTCCATCCAAGTATACTTCGAATCCTCGGTGTGCGAAATCAAAAGAGTGATAAGGCACATTGATATCGAGTATCCTCCAAGAGTTACTTCTTAAAATATATATCTCGAACAAGGGGTCACGTGGCTCAATGCTATCGTCATAGCTTAGATCCTGAAACATTACATACTGAATTAACTTAAAGTCATCTTTAACTTTGTCATAACCAAACCCGTGAAAAGCATAATGAGTGTACAGTTCAGGTGTTCGCGGTACAGACTCATCAGGACTAGGAGGAACAACGACGAATTCATGTGTAGCCGGATTCCACAATACAAATAGGGACTTATTTTCATCTGGTCAGTGGCGGATTTACCACCAGGGCTGCAGCCCGGGCTCGGTCGGAATTTTTTAATATTTTATGGGTTAATTTAGTGTAAAACTGATATTTTTAGGGATTAATTTAGGGTAAAATTTAAGTTTTTTTGTTCAAAACTCAGATTTTTCACTGCAAAATAATTTTTTTGGTGTTTTGAGAGTTAATTTAGAGTAAAATTGAGATTCGTAAGAATTAATTTAGGGCAAAATTGAATTTTTTTTTCAAATTTAAAAATTTTCATTGCAAAACTGAAATTTTTGTTTAAATTTTAAATTTTGCCCGGGCTTTATAAGTTTTCTGGCTCCGCCACTGCTACTGGTCTATATATTTTGAAAGAATGTAGAATGAAAGATCATCATGTATATATTTGTTCTTATTGAAGGTGTGAAAAACACAAGAAGGGGGGGTTGAATTGTGTTTTGGCGTTTTAAAAACTTCTTGCAAGTTCTGAAACCTTTCAGAAGCACCAGCGGATAAAGAAACACAATTAACACACTCACACAAAAGAGTAAGGATAGAGAGAGAGAGACGAGACGAGCAATTTTATACTGGTTCCTCTCACAAACCGAGAGTAGTCCAGTCCCCTTGCACTTCCAAGGGATTTCACTATAATCACCTAGACTATTACAATGCTCAAATACACTAGTAAGAGACTTCCTACTTGCTCAAGCACACTAGCAAGAGGCTTCCTAATATAAAAGAAATAAAAATAGAAAGTGATAAACGCTTGATTATAAAATCAAGAGTTTTCTCAAGATTACAACTCAAGACTCTTAAGACTCTAACACAGAATTCCTAATGAATTAGAAAAACAGAGTGTCAGAAGCACAACAAAAATAGTTTCAGAAGCAGTGCTTTCAGTCTTATGTAAAGGAGTAAAGTTGTATAAGTGCTTGCGTTGTTGTTGTTGTTTTTGTAACCCTAATCTTCAAGGACAGTTTCTCTATTTATATGTGAAGAGAAAATAGAGACGTTTGAAGATAATGACCGTTGCAGAGGTCATTTTCAAGCCAGCTGTGAAAAGGACAAGGTAACATGGGATATTTGCCAATTCTGGTAATGCTTATCCTGTTATTCCTTTTGCTTGAGAATATTCGCCCTTATGGAGTAAAATAGTACTAACGTCACAATCCTTGATGATAAGGTTGTAGTACTATGATGTATCAATCAATCACAGCCTTTAATTCAAATGATTTCCAATCATTGAATCACTATCAGTTAACACTGACTTTTCTGGCTTGTTATTCAGAGCCTATGTATCAGACATATGCTTCTGATGTTTTCAGCTTCTGAAACTGTTGGTCTTCTCCATATGTTGCTTCTGATTCAACATAAATCTTCTGAGATGACTTGCTTCTGATTAGCGTTGCTTCTGATATCTTAGCTTCTGATGTCCATGCTTATGACGTTCATGCTTCTGATATTCATGCTTCTGATATCCATGTTAATGTTTTGTTTCAGAGCTTAATTTAATCAACATAATATATTTAATCTGCACACTTAAAATTAAATATTAAAATACCCTATTGTTCATTAATACTTTGTTATCATCAAAACACTAAGAGTCAGATTCTGAACATCCTTTGTTCCAACAATCTCCCCCTTTTTGATTGATGACAAATCTAGTATTAATTAACAATGGTTGTTATTTTAATTTACTATGTTCAACAGAGGTTCATAAGCTTTGCACGCTCCCCCTATGTTGTAACATTTAGTAATTAAAATAGTTTAAGAATATAATTTTATTTTGACTCAAATTCTTCATATTTTGACTCTTAGAGATTAGTTTTGTAAGCTCTCCCCCTGAGTCTGATAATTAATTGAAAAATTGCACTCTTTCCATTTATCATCATATGAAGAACTTAGTTCAACATAAAATATTATTCTCCAGAATAAATAAACAGATAAAATAATTTACAAAAAAAACGTAAAATTAAAAAGATTCTTTTAATTGGTTTCAGTTATTAGCGCTTTTAATCTCAATAATTAATGACTATTACTCCCCCTTTTGTCATCAAACAAAAAAACAGTTTGTATAAAAAGAAGTAAAAGCATTTAAAAAGCGCGTAAAAAGATCAGTCAAAAACACAACTTTCAAGGAGTCAAGTCAGGAAAACAGTTACAACAACTCCGTTAAAGGGATTGTCTGATTCCAAGAACTGAGAGACTTTGACTCTTTAAAAAGTCTATAAAAGAAGAGCGCAACACCATTACAATTTACTCAACACTTCCACACATTATTATCAGAAATAATGGATAAGGATAGAAGAGCAAATAAGGGTAAAGCTCCCCAAGAAGTGAAGAAAGAAGAATCACCACAGAAAACGAAACCAAAAGCAAAGAAGGTTAAGGGTGAAGCATCTTCTTCAGTTCCATTAAGAAGAAGTTATAGAACCAGATCAAAGACAAAGCCACAACCACCAGTATACATCAATCTCTCATCAGATTCTGATGATACTGATTCTGATTATAGAGAATTTCTCAGAACATATGATCCAGAACAATGTGAAGGTTCTTCAGAAGGATCCTCTTCTGGTTCTGATAAGCCAGATTTTGATTATCTGAGGTACTTGGAGAATTATCATTCTCCAACAGAAACCTCAGGCTCTAGTGACTCACAGAAGTCAGATTTAGGATCTTATGTAATGATATTCTATTTAATCAATAAAGATTTATGGTTCTGTTTTGAAATATTTTTCTATAATTTCTTTGTGTTTGACATAATTTTCAAAAACATATTTGAACAAAACAATGCAAACAGTTAACAGCAAACAAAACAAATTAAGTAAGCAAAAGATGTTCATGCAATTAACAGAAATTAAACTTGTTCAAATATTACAACCACTTAAAAACAATTTTGTGCGCAAATATAGAATCCTAGGGTTGAGATGAGGAGGGGTTAGAAGGAAGTCTTGAGATAAGCAACATCATCATCTTCTCAAGAGCTTTGTCAGACTTCTCAGCATTCTTGTTGATAGTTTCTTTCAGATCCATCTGATTAGTCTTGACCTCTTCCAATCCAGCTTCCAACACTAAGAGTTTATCTCTTTGTTCTCTTTGAATCTGTTCAACCTTTAGAATCCTAGTTGCAGCAGCATCAGAACTTTCAATCATCCTTGTGTCAAAAGTTAGCACATTAACATCTTCTTCCAGCATCATCTTCTGTTCCAGACTTCTCTGTTCTCTTTCCTTAGCTTTTAGAACTTCCATCTCATCATGTGATAAGTTAGTTAACATCAATCTTTTCTTTTGAAGAGCACTTCCAAATGCATTTTCAAAAGAGTCAGTGAATTGCAGATGTTCATAAACTAACTCATCAACATACTTTTTCTTCAAAGCAGCCATGATCAACCTCTGAGCATTGTCAATCTCATCAAACTTTTCAACAATCTGACTTGGCATAATACCACTTTCAGATTTTAAGCTGTGCATTCTTCTAACATCATTATTAACAAGCCTTGCTAAAATCTCAATGCTAGAAACAGTTTGGTTAGAATGTTGAGTTTGAATGCTTTCTAGGATAGATTGATATGTAATTTCAGGCTCAAAAACAGTTTGGTTGATATTTTGCTCAAGATTAGATGGAGGTGAGACTGGGGATTGAGGTGATGAAGGTATGCTAACAGTGAATTCAGGTTGTGAATATGATTGAGTTAAAGGATTAACAATCTCTATGGTTGGGATGGAAGGTTGAGTGACATGTGGAGGAGTGTCAACATGAATTGGAGTGGGGATGGGATTAGTGTTATCAGATTTAGTATCAGAATTAGAACTGACATCACTAAGAGGATCACCAAATTTTTCTTTAATTTTATCAAGACCTGATTTCTCAGAAGGAGAAGGTATAACAACAGAAGGTTTGGAGGGGGTTTCAGGTAGGATGTTTGTTTCTGCATGAATGGTTTGAGGTGACAAATGTTCAGATAACATATCTAAAACATTTGGTTCTGATAAAGGTTCAGAAGAAGGTTTGGTTGGAGAAGGTTTCATAAAAACAGGCTCAAGAATAGGTTCATCATTTCTAGTTTGAGATTCAACAGACTCATTAATAAAAGCATTAGAAGATGTACCTTGATGTTTCTGTCGTTTGTGAGCAGCTCTTTCTCTGGCTATCTTCTTCTTCTTCAATATCAGAGGTTCGTCATCATCCTTTTCTTCTTCATCAGACTCAACAATAACTTTCCTCTTGTTTTTATTGTTGTCCTCATCCTTCTTGGACCTTTCTTCTCATCTCAGATTCTCAATCTGTTCTTCTGTTAAGATCTTGACACCACCAATTGAAGGAGTTTTCAGCTTTACTCTATCTCTTGTCATAGTGGTCTTCATCACAAAGTCTTGCTTCTGATCAAAACCAAGTTTGGTTATATCCACTTCATCTCCAGGAGTTTCCAATCCATACTTATCCTTCTAGTAATTGAAACATCCATCAGCAATCTTCTTTCCTTCTTCAACATCAACAGCAGGAAAGGAAGAATCAATCACATCTTCTTCTTTATTCATTAGCAAAGGGTTGTTAGGAACCACAACCTTACCTTTTACTAAGAACATCTTCTTTAGAGACTTTCCATCAACAACTCTTGATTCCAAAAAGGTAGGTTTAACAAAACTTGGGTAGTTTTCTTTGAGAATCTCATGAAAGTTGCTCAGATAGAATATATGAGATAGCAACCTAACATGATGACAGTTGGTGTGATTCTTCTCCATACTGCTTTTAATCATTTCACAGAGATGATCAAAAATGTATTTAGCCACATTCATTTTGACAAAGTTGTGAAGATAATACATAAAGTATTTCTGTTCAGAAGAAATGCAATCAGTTCCACCCACTTTTGTAGCAATAGACTCAAACAGTACCTTGTAAACACTTTTGAAGAATGTTTTCAAATCTTTCTGACCATTTGAAGTGACATTCTCAAACAGAGTTGCTTGAACAGTTGGATCTTGTGGCTTAGTCCTGTAACAAGCAAGATGAATTCCTTGATTTGGTAGGTTCAAAACCTTTGCAATATGATCTGCAGTGATTTTGATATCCATACCAGCAATGTTGGATCTAATTTCAGTTTGGGTAAACTCAGGAAGACCCAATTCTTTTCTTGATTTCCCTTTCAACATAGGGTTTTTCTTCACCAGAATTTGAACTTCAATATAAGCTAACTGCTTATCATACACGTACGCCTTCATCCAAAAATCTTTTACCATATCTTCAAAGATTGGACCATTCAGAATCATGAAGTACCGTTCTAACCCTTGATAGTAGAACATCTTCTGTAAATCAAAACCATTTGCTTTCAGACTTTCAAAATCCACCCGTTTCTCTACCATGCACTTTAACTCTTTAAACTTGAAGGTCATAGAGTCTTTTCTGATTGAGAACTTCTTTTGATTTTCCAAATCAACGATGGGTTTTACGGATATAGAAGCAGTAGAAGATGACGATGCCATTGTTGAGGGTTAGGGTTTTGGTTTTGATAGAGAGGGAAGAAAGATAACTGAAGAGTTGGAGGTTTAGAGAGAATATAAAAAAGTGTGGGTTGTGATCGTGTTTGTGTGCAAGTGATAAAAGTGTATATTTTTAGAAAACAAACAAACAGTACAACACACAAAAGGACAGAGTAGTCATATTCATTTTAAGCGCTAAACTCATCATAAACCAATACTCATCTAATTGCAAAATGACACGTGTATTAGAAAATTATTTAAATAACTGGTGCGTTAGTGGACAGCAGTTAAAAAAAAGTTGTAAACTGTTCCACTACCACATCAGAACCATTCTTTTGATTCTGATACTTATCAGACGTAGTCATACATCAGAACTTCTGACCTTGAGGTTCTGAGGTTCAACATCTTCTGATCCTTATCAGATTTTAAAAACAGTTTTACTCAAAAGAACTTAACAATCAGGAACAAACACCATGTTGAGATTTTTCTTTATGAAATCAAATCTTTCAACAGCCAAAGGTTTTGTACAAATATCAGCCCATTGTCTTTCAGTATCAACAAACTTGATATCTATAACACCTTTCTCAACATAATCTCTTATAAAATGATGTTTGATCTCAATATGTTTTGCTCTAGAGTGTAAAATAGGATTTTTGGAAAGCTGAATGGCTGCAGTGTTATCACAATATAAAGGTATATAGTGACTACTTATATGATAATCTTCTAATTGATATTATTTCATCCAAAGAAGTTGTGTGCAACATTTTGCAGCTGAAATGTATTCTGCTTCTACTGTGGACATAGCAATGGTGGTCTGCCTCTTGCTACACCAGGAGATAAGATTTTCACCCATAAATTGGCAACTGCCACTTGTTGAATTTCTTTCAAGATTATCTCCAGCATAATCAGCGTCACAGAATCCATTTAACTCATATTTCTTGGATTTCTTATAAAGTAATCCAAAATTACAAGTAGCTTTCAGATATCTAAAGATTCTCTTCACAGCAGTGAGATGAGATTCTCTAGGATCTGATTGAAATCTTGCCCACAAGCATACAGAGAACATAATATCAGGTCTAGATGCAGTTAGATAGAGTAGAGAACCAATCATACCTCTATATAACTTCTGATCAACTTTGCCTTCAGATTCATCCAGACTCATGCTTGTTGTTGGATGCATTGGAGTATTCATTGGCTTACAATCTTCAAGATTGAACTTCTTCAAGAGATCCTTTGTATATTTGGTTTGATGAATGTAAGTTCCTTCCTTTGTTTGATTGATTTGAATTCCAAGAAAGAACTTCATCTCTCCCATCATGCTCATTTCAAATTCTTTTTCCATTAACTTAGAGAAATTCTTGCATAGAGTAGCATTAGTTGAACCAAAAACAATATCATCAACATAGATCTGAACGATCAGAATGTCTTTCTTCAAGGTTTTTCTAAATAGTGTACAGTCAACTTGTCCTTTTTCAAAACCATTATCAACCAAAAAGTTACTCAGTCTATCATACCAAGCTCTAGGAGCTTGTTTAAGACCATAAAGTGACTTTTGCAGTTTATAAACATGATCAGGATTTTGAATATTTTCAAAACCAGGAGGTTGTTTGACATATACTTCTTCAGTAATAAAACCTTTAAGAAATGCACTCTTCACATCCATTTGATATAAAGTAATACCAAGGTTAACTGCATAGGAAAGAAATAACCTGATTGCATCCAATCTTGCAACTGGAGCAAAAGTTTCTGTGTAATCAATTCCTTCCTGTTGACTGTAACCTTGTGCAACTAATCTTGCTTTGTTTCTAGTTACTTCTCCTTTCTCATTGAGCTTGTTTCTGAACACCCATTTTGTTCCAATAATGTTCTTGTCTTTTGGTCTAGGAACTAGATTCCAAACTTCATTTCTGTCAAACTGATGTAGTTCATCTTTCATAGCTAAGATCCAAGCTTTTTCTTTGAGAGCTTCATCAATAGTCTTTGGTTCATTGAGAGAAACCAAACTGACCATTGCATCTTCATTGTGTGAGCTTGATCTTGTTTTTCTAGGACTTTCTTTATTTCCAATGATCAAATCTTCTGGATGAGATGACTTATATTTGAATGAATTCTTCTAAGTAACTTCTTCAATCTCAGCATCAGAATCACTATCAATTTGAGGAGTTGGAACATCTTCAGAAGGAGCAGTTTCTTGATCATCAGAAGTTGTCTCAGGTTCTGAACTCTTGTTAACCTCTACAGTTTCAACTTCTGAATTTGGATTATCTGCAATAACTTCAACTAGCTCTGACTTATCATCATCAGGCTCTTTGTCATCAAATCTTACATGCATAGATTCTTCAACAGTGTTAGTTTCAGAATTATACACTCTGTATGACTTAGAGCGTTCAGAATATCCAATAAAGATACCCTTAGAAGCTTTAGAGTCAAATTTCTTTAAATGAACTTTAGAATTTAGAATGTAACATGTACAACCAAATTGATGAAAATAAGAAATATCAGGTTTTCTTCTTTTGAACAATTCATATGCTGTTTTATTCAATAAAGGTCTGATATAGATCCTATTTTGAATATAACAAGCAGTGTTTATAGCTTCTGCCCAAAAATGTTTTGCTAGGTTAGTTTCATGCATCATGGTTCTGGCCATTTCTTGTAAAGATCTGTTCTTTCTCGTTACAACCCCATTTTGCTGTGGAGTTCTAGGAGATGAGAACTCATGAAGAATTCCATTGTTTTCACAATAGATTTCAAAAGGTTCATTTTCAAACTCACCACCATGATCACTTCTAACCTTGACAATTTTCAAGTCTTTTTCAACTTGTATTTGAGTGCAGAAGGTTTTAAACACATAATATGTATCCTCCTTGGATCTCAGGAATTTAACCCATGTCCATCTACTGAAATCATCTACAATGACAAGTCCATACTTCTTACCATTTATTGAAGCAGTACTAACTGGTCCAAATAGATCAATATGAAGCAGTTTCAAAGGCCTTGTGGTAGAGACAATGTTTTTATCTTTAAAAGAGCTTTTGAAAAGCTTTCCTTTTTTACAAGGACCACAAATTGTGTCTGACTGATATTTTAGAACAGGTAGGCCTCTCACAAGATCTTGACTACTTAGCTTAGAGATTAATCTCCAGTTAGCATGTCCTAATCTTTTGTGCCAGACCCACTTTTCTTCACTCAGTGTCAGAAGACAAACAACTTGTTGTTCTACTAATTCAAAAAGATTGATTTTGTAAACATTGCCTTTCCTTTTTCCTTTGAAAACTACAGACTTATCAGAGTATCTGTTTACAGTACATGTGTTCTTATTAAAAACAACTTCATAACCATTATCACATAATTGGCTTATGCTAAGAAGGTTATGATAAAGTCCATCAACAAGAAGAACATCTGAAATAGTAGAGAAGGAATTACCTACTGTACCAGTACCAATTATTGTGCCTTTTTGGTTCCCACCAAATCCTACAGATCCTCCCTTTTTCAGATTCAGGGTGAGGAATAAATGCTTTTCTCCCGTCATGTGTCGAGAGCAGCCACTGTCCAGGTACCATGTACTTGAGTTTTTCTCTTTTTGAGTGCAAACCTGCAACATAAACTATTTCAGATTTTGGTACCCACAACTTGTTGGGTCCTGATGGGTTAGTGTAGGCCTTGTAGAAGTATGATTTATGAAAACCAGTTTGAGGAGCATACTTCTTCTTGCCAAAACTTCTAATAGGTTTCACAGACTTTGTATCAGAAGTACTAGCTTCTGAAGTTCTCAGAACCTTAGTTGGTTTAGGAACTGGTCTCTTCAGAATCTTTACTTCTGAGTATCTCATTTTGGAATTTGAGTTATCAAGAATCACTGAATTGTTATCTTCTGAGACTTTTGATTTGCCCTTATTCAAAACAGAAGTTTGTGAAACTTTCTCAGAGTTACCAGTTTCTGATATGAAAGTAGAATAGAGAGGAGGAGGTGTTTTGCTCAAACAAACAGACTGACTTGATTTTTCTTTATCAGAAGATGCAGAATAACCAAGTCCATATCCTTTGTTTTTGCTCACACTGTAAATCATGGAAGCAACTTTGCTCTTGTTAACATTTTGTTTAACAAACTCATGAAGAGCAACTTCGTGCTTATCATGTGATTTGTTACAAGCAACACAACCTTCTTCAAGCTCTTTAATTTTCAAAAGAGATTCATTATATTGAGATTGAAGTTGGTCAGATTTCTCTGTAAGCAAGTCAATTTTAGTTTTTAAACTTTTGAAATCATTTGACTTGTTTATGTATTGCTTCATAGTGTCTCTGAGAGCAATAAGAAGCTTATCATGAGGAAGTTTAGAAATTACCTCATCAATATCATCAGTATCAGATTCATTCTCCATATCAGATTCATTATTAGAAGATGTTGTAGCCATAAGTGCTATATTTGCTTCCTCATCATCTTCTTCAGTATCTGATAACTTCTCAAGATCTTCAAAAGTAGCCATAAGACTTTTCTTCATTCTGTTCTTGAAGTTGCCCTTTTTCCCTTTATCATTTGAGTTCAAATCAAGACAATCAACAATAAAATGACCAGTCTTTTTGCAGTTGAAACAGCTATTTTTAGAACCATCTTTCTTGTCTTTAGAATTGGAGTTTTTGTTCCCATAACTCTTAGAACCAGAACTTCTTCCAGAAGCTTTGTTGTTTTTGTACTTATTCCATTTCCTGAACTTTGAAAGCAGAGCAAAGAGTTCCTTATCTGATCCATCCTCCTGTTCATCTACAGAAGATTCATCAGCATCAGATTCAATAACTTTAGCCTTTAAAGCTTTAGGAGATTTCAAAGTTGCTGGCAAAGCCAATGACTTTGATTTCTTCTTAGGCTCATCAGAAGCTAGTTCCATCTCGTGACTTATGAGATAACTAGTTAACTCTTCTAGGCTTAAGGTATTGAGATCTTTTGCTTCTTGTATAGCAGTGACCTTAGGTCTCCACTTGGGTGGTAAACATCTCAGAATCTTCTTAACATGATCAGCAGTGGTATAACTTTTCTTTAAGACTCCAAGACCAGAAACCAAGATTTTAAACCTTGCATACATTTCTTCAATGCTTTCTGTGTCTTTCATCTTAAACATTTCATACTGATGAACCAGAAGATTAGCCTTTGCTTCTTTCACTTGTTGGTTTCCTTCATAAGTAGCACACAAAGAGTCATAAATACCCTTAGCACTAGATCTGTTTCCAAGTTTCAAAAACTCATCATGAGTGATACAGCTAGCAAGGATAGAAATAGCTCTGTTGTGTCTCTTCCATTCTTTCTTTTGTTCAGCTATGAAGGTCTTCTTTACAGCTGTTGTTGTCTTACCATCTTCATCAAGCTTATCTTGAAAGCTAACACCTTCTTCAATGATATCCCACAAACCTTCATCTTCAGCTATGATATGAGGATAGATTTTGTATTTCCACCAGTTGAAGGTTGATTGATCATCATTGAACTTAGGTGCTTTGCTATAAGTTCCACCAGTTTTCTCAGACTTTTCAGAATTGTAATCATATGGAATAGCAACATTCTTTGAACTTGAATCTTCAGACATTGTGTTTTTCGGGATCTTTTTGTCTCACTGTTAAGTGATGCGTAACAAACCGGAGCTCTAGATATTAATTGAAGGTGTGAAAAACACAAGAAGGGGGGGTTGAATTGTGTTTTGGTGTTTCAAAAACTTCTTGGAAGTTCTGAAACCTTTCAGAAGCACCAGCGGATAAAGAAACACAATTAACACACTCACACAAAAGAGTAAGGATAGAGAGAAAGACGAGACGAGCAATTTTATACTGGTTCCTCTCACAAACCGAGAGTAGTCCAGTCCCCTTGCACTTCCAAGGGATTTCACTATAATCACCTAGACTATTACAATGCTCAAACACACTAGTTAAAGACTTCCTACTTGCTCAAGCACACTAGCAAGAGGCCTCCTAATATAAAAGAAAATAAAAATAGAAAGTGATAAACGCTTGATTATAAAATCAAGAGTTTTCTCAAGATTACAACTCAAGACTCTTAAGACTCTAACACAGAATTCCTAATGAATTAGAAAAACAGAGTGTCAGAAGCACAACAGAAATAGTTTCAGAAGCAGTGCTTTCAGTCTTATGTAAAGGAGTAAAGTTGTATAAGTGCTTGCGTTGTTGTTGTTGTTTTTGTAACCCTAATCTTCAAGGAGAGTTTCTCTATTTATATGTGAAGAGAAAATAGAGACGTTTGAAGATAATGACCGTTGCAGAGGTCATTTTCAAGCCAGCTGTGAAAAGGACAAGGTAACATGGGATATTTGCCAATTCTGGTAATGTTTATCCTGTTATTCCTTTTGCTTGAGAATATTCGCCCTTATGGAGTAAAATAGTACTAACGTCACAATCCTTGATGATAAGGTTGTAGTACTATGATGTATCAATCAATCACAGCCTTTAATTCAAATGATTTCCAATCATTGAATCACTATCAGTTAACACAGACTTTTCTGGCTTGTTATTCAGAGCCTATGTATCAGACATATGCTTCTGATGTCTTCAGCTTCTGAAACTGTTGGTCTTCTCCATACGTTGCTTCTGATTCAACATAAATTTTCTGAGATGACTTGCTTCTGATTAGCGTTGCTTCTGATATCTTAGCTTCTGATGTCCATGCTTCTGATATTCATGCTTCTGATATCCATGCTTCTGATATCCATGCTAATGCTTTGTTTCAGAGCTTAATTTAATCAACATAATATATTTAATCTGCACACTTAAAATTAAATATTAAAATACCCTATTGTTCATTAATACTTTGTTATCATCAAAACACTAAGAGTCCGATTCTGAACATCCTTTGTTCCAACACTTCTTGCTAACCTTATCGGAATCCATGGTTGACGGTTGGTGTGATTTCACTTTCTGTTGATTCTGCTTCTCCTGCCACCGCCGCCGCCGCCGCAGCAATGATAGTGATTAATTTTCTTTGAAGGGAAATTGCAACGTGATTTACAACAGAATCGCCTCTTGCAAAATCACTACTTAATGTTTCATCTTTAGAATTAGCTAAATTACAGTTTTGGTATCAAATTTAGTTGGTGTAGACCTGATTGATGTTGGACTTTATAGACAGGACTAGTATTTCATCTCAGCAATTATGTTTGGGAGGAGACTTAAACTAATTGATGCCACAACTGGCTTCTACTCTTGACTATTATAGCTTTCTCCTAAAATTTAGAGGTTGGAAATTTTAAAAAAAATTACACTTATGGTCCTTAAGTTTTTATTTTAAGTTTTATTTGTGTTCCTTAGATTTTTTTTTGTTTAAATTTGGCTCTTAAATTATAAGGTTAGATAATTTAGTCAAATTTTTTGGTTTAATTTGATTTTTAATTTATTAATGTAGACCATTAAGTCTTTTAAATTACAAATTTTAAAATATTTTAGTCTATTAGAGGCAGACGAAAATTGTTTAAAATTATAACATAAAGTGTTAAACTGTTTATTTTATGTTATTTGGTTGATTGATAATTTATTTTAAATAATGTAAACTTATTTGTATTATATTCGGAAAGTTTAATTATTTTTTTTCCATAAAATTGTTTTTTAATAGTGAAAAAAATTGAACCGGGCCGGGTTTACCCGAAAGCCCGCTAGCACGTAAAGAGCCGAACTCGGACACTAATTTTTCAACTGAAATTTTACTAGTATGTTAACCCATGCCGTGCACGGGATTATTTTCTTTTTAATATTATTTATTAATTTATTTTAAATTATCATTTTAAATTTATTTTAATATTAAATAGTGAATTTGAGATACTTTTTTGATAAATCAAAGGTATTTTCCGCACGCAACTGCAGAGATAAATCCACTCAAGATAATTGGAATCCATTTAAGGGGTTTTTTTTTAACGGCAAATATTATATTAATAAGACCATATCTATGCACAAGACGAACATAGAACGGCAAAATAGAAGTTACAAAACAATGGCGCCCCGTATATAAGCACAACGCCATAAAAAACCAAAACCTACACTACCTAAAAGAGATATCCTTCTAATCTCATTCTTAGAAGCTACTATTCTGCTTTCATACCACCAGAGATCCCTCAACCCGACCCAAAGAGTTGGCAAAAGATACTAACTTCTGAACTCGAATCAAAAGTGCTCAGCCCACCAGATCCAAAGAACAACTTCTTGAATCGAAATAAGGGGACAACGGTAGAAAATAGTTGCTTATAAATAATATGTTTTTGCACACAATATATTATCTGATACATGTGTAATATAGTTTTATACCAACAGTATGTATAAATTAATAAATTAAATTCATAATATAATGGATAGTTGGGTGCGGACCACACGGGAAATGAACGGTATGAGCACAATTTTTTGTGGATACCTCACATAAATGATAAATCAATGCTATTATGACATAGTATACATGATATTTTGTGATAAATTGTGTTTCCAAAATTGGCAATGTGGCTGTGCTTGGCATCACTTCTTTTCCATTGTTTTTGCATATTAAATATTTTTTTTTGAAAGTGCACATTAAATATTATTATAATCAAATATATACAATATTTATTTGTATAAGTAATGTGAATATATTGTGGTTTGATATATGACATGAATATTTAGAAAATATAGTTAAATTGTTTAAATAATTATACATATATTTAATAATGTATCAAAAAACATATATCACAAAACTCCCACATTGTGATATATTTTTGGTCCCTATAATTACTCTCATAATTTATCTTTAATACATATAAATAGACAGTCTTGCATATAACAAAACTAACACATTTTTTCATAAAAAACTCTCACATTTAGTGATTTTCCTAAGTTTATTGTAGATTCATTCAGTTTAATCTCATCAAACTACATTTTTTTAAACACAATGTATATTAAGATATATTTTCAAATTTTAAAATAAAACAAAAAAAATAGACAACTTTACATATCAAAAGCTCCGGTATTTTTACGTCAAAAAAAACCTTCACATATAGTGATGTTCCTATGTTTATTGTATATTTATTCATCTAAATCTCATCAAACTACATTTTTTTAAAATACAGTGTAAATTAAGATATCTTCTTCCATCGTTGTCTCACTTTGTTTGAACTTGTTTCATAGTAATCCACGTGTAAAATTTAAAAACAAAAAAAAAACAAAGAAAATATAATTCTTAATATCACAAAACTTTGTCCCCGTTACATAACTCAGGTGGTATGAGCTGAGGAACGTATGAGTTGGAGAGATCCAGGGATCAATTCCTAGCGGGAGCAATTAATCTTTCCGATCTACCAAAAAAACATATATCACAAAACTCCCACATTGTGATATATTTTTGGTCCCTATAATTATTCTCACAATTTATCTTTTTAGGGTTAAATATGTTTTTGATCTCTATAAATATTCCAAATTTTGGTTTTAGTCCCTCTAAAAATTTTCTTCGACTTTTTGTCCCTATAAAATTTTTCTTCTTCACTTTTGGTCCCTCATTTTAAATAAACTCATAAGTAGAATTCATATTTGTGAATAAAAAGTTTATAAAATTATAATGATCTCTCCAAAAAAAAAATTAGAATTTTTTAACAAAATAGGAATTAATTATGAATTTTTTTACTTTTTGTGGTTTAAAATTCATATTTAATTTATATTTTGTTAAAAAATTCCAATTTTTTTAGGGAGAGATTATCATAATATTTTTCACATTTGTGCACAACTTAATTAAAAATATAAGGACTAAATCCAAAATTTGATATATTTATGCGGACCAAAAATATATTTAACCCAAAAAAATATCTAAAAAAAATAAAATAAAATGATAAGAAATATTTGAGGGACCATAACTTGTTGAAAAAAAATTTAGGGACTACAAATAAAATTTTGTATATTTACAGGGACTGCAAACGTATTTATTCCAAAAAAAAATCTAAAAAAAAAGACTGCAAACATATTTATTCCAAAAAAAAAAATCTAAAAAAAATATGCTAAGAATGCAACTGAATTACGCTACAAAAAATATTTAAAAAAAATATAAAAAAATCTTAGAGAAGCTCTAATTGAATACACGAGAAAACTCCGTGGAACTATCGTAATATATATAAATAATAGAGATAGAGATTCCGGACTTTTTAGCCCAGCCCGATAAAACATGTCCACATTTGGGCCGGGCCGCCCGTTTTGACACCTCTACTTGTACACATATGTAAGGATCGGCCTCATCACACTATCAATCTACAACATTAATATTAAATCAATCAGACTTAATTTTTTGTAAGCAATTTTATGTTGTGCATATGTTTTAATTGACAATAAATATTCAATTCAAAAAAAATATCTACATTAATATTCAATCAGTCAGACTTAATTTTTTACACTTTAGTTTATTTTGGTTGTTATTTTCCACTGCCATTGTTTACAACAGAGTCACTGGAATCAAGACTCAACAATTTTCTAACATCGAAAAATAACAAGGGAAAGAACGTTGTAATCGTTATTAAAACAACTTAACAATCCTCATAGAAGCCGATTTTATTCAAGTCACTTTCCGAAGTCAAGTAGTATCGAGTAAATTACAGCAAAAAAACAGTTAACAATTCAGATGTATAAAGGAGAATGGCTTCATGATTCTATAGATTCAACAACCTCCAGCACACCGCCGAAAAAGAGCGTGGAAAGTACTTTCTCTCACGGAGCTGCTGGAAGAATCTTGCCTGAGCACGTACCAAACCCAATAGTGTAACCGTCTCCCTGCAAAGCAAGATTTAGATCATCATTCAAGACAATATATAGTTATTTATATGCAGAAACAATTTTAGATCATACATAACTTTTGAAAAGAAAAAAAGGGGTTGAAGATGTTAATTGATAGTAACCTTGGAATATCCCGTTAAGATGACTTCATCTCCATCTTCAAGAAATTTTCTATCTAAGCCATTCAACGACAACGAGTTTTGTCCGTTCCAGGTTAACTCTAGTAAGCATCCACGAGCCTCCGGCTCCTAAAGTGAAAAACAACCATTATAATATAACTGAAATTCGTCAACCATATTGATAAGTAACAATTTCTGAAAGACAAGAAATGTATTGGGAAGTTAGACGGCATAAAACATTGAATCTTACGGGGCCACTAATTGTCCCGGTTCCAAGTACATCGCCTGGCCTTAGGTTGCAACCATTGACTGTGTGGTGAGCAAGCTGTTGAGTCAATGTCCAATATCTACGGAACAAGAGGGCTAAAATAAGTGGATGCATATTATTTATGTATAACAGGTTCAAACGGTACATGACCGATTAAATAAATATTATTTGAAGATAAATTCCTTACAAGTGCTTGAGGTTACTCCGTGTCACAACGCTTGAATCTTTGTGATCGACAGGTTTAATGTGAACCTTGTACAAAATATGATGTTTTACAATTAACTTAATAAATCGGATATTTGGTTGTCTACAAAGATCGTGAAGTAATATTGCCATTGATATGCAAAAGAAGGAATAGGAAATGCTATCTACTACATGCAAATAAAAGTTCTTTGAAATACCTCTAGTGAAAGATCATAGTTTTTGGATACTTTTTCAGCCAAGTAAGGAAGTGGAGGAGGATCCTGCATTTTATGTATCAACATGTTATACTTATTGAGAGAAAAACAAATGGACAGATGTGTTTATTATGAACTTCAGACATGAGTAGCCTAAATATAAAGTCTCTAGAATGTCAATCTCGAAAGTAAGAAACCGGTTACCTGTTTTGGGGCTTCACAAGCAAAAGGTTCTAATGCGTCCAAGGTCACAATCCAAGGTGATATCGTCGTGGCTATATAATAGTTAACACAGAAACATAAAGGAAGATTAACACTAAATTAGCATTTATAAAGAAATAATCTATATTAGGTATAATGCATGAGCCCAAATACTCAAATGTATTCGATAGGACTTAACATTTGAAGTAATTGATTGAAATGTCTTACCGAAATTTTTGCCAAGAAAAGGACCAAGAGGAACATATTCCCATGCCTGAATATCTCGAGCTGCGAAATACAATTTAGTGAAACATCAGTTATAATAAATTATACGCCACATTATATCAAAAACAGATATTGAATTCAACAATTACCACTCCAATCATTCAGTAGAACAAGTCCAAATATATGATCTTCGGCATTGTTAATATCCACAGGTTTTCCCAGTTCATTTCCAGGTCCAACAATAGTAGCCTGTAAGCAAATTCAGATTTTAATTCATAGCAAAACAAATGAAAAGCAGTAAATTACCGCCGTAACAAGTAAATGAAAAATTACAAAACCTTGATTTTCATATATTTTTAAATAAAACATTACAAATGCATTTTAATGAGTAAGATGCCTAAGAAAATCTATGAGACCAAAAGCTAACCATTTCCAACTCAAAGTCAAGCTTTAGTGAAGGGCCGAAGTATGGTGCAGGTTTTCCGGCAGGATGGGCTTGACCTCTGAACAAACACACAAAGTAGCACACTATTGTGAATGTCGCATACAAAGCAATCAAATAAACATGTCTACAGAAGAAGCTAAAGAGTTATATTTCCATTACTCCTCTGTCTCAATAATTGTCACAGTTGCTTATATCGCACATATTAAGAAAAAACTATATATGCTAGACGCAACTTCCTTATGTTAAACAAAACGTTGATAAATAGTAAGCCAAAAAACAGATAATTTAGAAAACCCCTTTAGCATATGAACTAACGACTGCAAAATATTTCAATTAGTAACACAATTCTGACCTTGGTCGAACAACATCTGTTCCGGAAACAACAACAGAAGATGCTCGTCCATGATAAGCAACAGGCAAGTGATACCTATGAAACAAGTTTTACTCATTTTTCAGTCACACAAAAAGAAAAGAAAGAAAAAAATTCTCTTGGTTGATTTGTAAAGCCATAAAAGTCAACACACCAATTCTCTAGAACAGGAGTCTGCGGTCCGCGAAAAATGAGTCCACAATTTTTAGTATGATGCAGAGACGAAAAGAAGTCTGTATAGTCTCCAATTGCAACAGGAAGAAGCAATTCTACTTGGCTCTGAAAATGTACACATCATGATTATTAAGAGCTAACAAACACATCACAATAATTTAAAAACATTAACTAAAATGTTTAATACCAAAGGCACAAGTGATTTCTGCCTCAGAACTGCATTGTCCCTCAAAGTAGCCTCAGTTGCTGCATTATAAAACAATTCAATTCAATTCAATTACCATATAAACCAGACATTTCAGCTCTATGAAGCACGGACACATACACAGACACGACACTGACATTGACACGTCGACACGAATAAGAAATTTGAATCATAAGTGTCGTGTCAGTGTCGGAACAGACCTAAATCCGAGAAGTGTTTGGGCTTCATAGTTTCAGCTCAATGATACAAAATTGAAGTATTGAACATGCATGAACATGGCATCATCATAATAAAGATCTAAACAATTAAATAAATAATTAACTAAATAAAACAAAGTAAACTATCAAAAAAAAAAAAGAATGTAAAGTAAAGTTGTATTATTATACATGATAAGAGTTTTTGAAGAGTGGCACGAGCTTCCTTCCATGCTGGCCTTCCGAGTGATACAAATTTATTTAGATTAGGCTGTTAAATTAAAATAATAACAAAAAAACAACATCATTAAACTATATATTAAAAAATAAAATAAAAACTACAATATTGCAAATTAGTAAATGCAAAAAAGGATATAGTTGTTCATCCTAAGAATAAGGTTCATCTTTTCACTTCCTTCCGGTTTCTAAGTGAAAACAAAAAGAGTGTGAAAACTGAAAAGTAGCAACATAAAAATATAATATAAAAAATCACGATATCTTAGGCAATAAAACAGAAGACTTTGAACTATGAAGTACGAACACGGACACGATACACTGACATGTCAACACAGATAATTTTTTTGAAAAATAATATAATTCAGTGGGTGTCGTGTCAGACAGGAAGCGTGTCCCATGGGATACCACCTAATCCGAGGAGTGTCCGTGCTTCGTGCTTCATAGTGAAGTAACCAAGATAAGTTAATCAATTAAAGTTGAGATTTTAATTCAACAAAAATGGAAATAACAAGATTTTAAAAAGTGGGCTAGTGAAAACAGAGGAAGGGTTGATGAACCTGGTGAAAAGCATCGGAGTTATTGAGAAGAGGGCCATTGAAAAGACCAGCAGAAGAGATCTCAGAGAGGTCAAGAACGAAGTCACCGATGGCAACACCAGGACGAGGAGAAGAAGTGGGTTGTGGTTTGAAGATTCCGTATGGGAGATTTTGTATGGGGAAGTGAGAATCTGGGTGGACTTTGATGAATGATTGAAGAACCGCCATTGTTGTAAGGTTGATGATGATGAAGTCAAGGAAGAAGAGTACAGAGAAAAAGACAATGAATCTTGAAGAAGAGTGTGTAGTGTGTTTGTTTATATACTATTGAATTTGCTAGAGTAATGCTAGGAAAATGGAACTATTAAATTTGTCACACTAATTTGTACCCCAAAAAATTTGTGACACTAATAATTCGATTAAACTTACTTATATTTTATTCTTGTCAAAAAAAACTTACTTATATTTTATGGGGAATGTTACAGTACAATGGAGAAATTGTCATGTAACAGTATATTAAACATGCTGACTAATAATTATTTGACATGTGTCATATTATTATTAATAAAGTTATTAAAATATAAAATATAAATGCTGACTTGGACAAAAGTACCATAGAATTTTCCATATTTTATTGTGTTTTAGATTATAATAATAAAATATCAAATTTACGAGGATAAGTTATAATTCTGTTTGAAAATGTCAAAATTGTTAGATTAGATATCTATGATCGAGTTTAAACATCATTTCTTCCATTTTAAATGTTGAGTTTCAGCCTTGTTGAAAGAAGAAAAAAATGTAGTTTATTAAAAATTATTATCAACTAAATTTTCTATAAAGATCACTAATAATGAGCAGAAGTTAGTAGCAAAGTTTTCTTTTGGATTGGTATTGTGGTTGTTGGAAAGGGGGATTGAAGAAGTTAGATCCGTGGATAGCACAACCACCTACCCTTCTAACTTCTAAGTTATAAAGAAAAATACTTATGTGAAAACAATTATTTGGACTTATCATTTAGAGACGTGGACAAAAATGTGAAAACAAACGCATTGACAAAATTATGTATTATTTGATTATTTTTTTATAGACATTATGTAATGACATGTTAATTTTAATTATGTGGGTCGAAATTAAAAAGTATGACCGCATGTAATTACAAAGAGAGTGTATATAAGGCTTATGAGTAGTTGGGGGTGAACGAAGACAACAAGGTGCACTAAGTAATATACATTGTTAACTTTAATTCACAGTTAAAATTAACAATCCTTTTATTTAATTATATTAAAAATATATATTATTTAACTTATTTTTCCTTTTGCATAATTCGTAATCATGATTGAAGGATGGTGACACTCAAGAGTCAGGAGGGGAGTTCTTGGAGGAATGTCTTAAAACATAAATATGTGGGGGGTAGATAGAGAAGTTTTTTTTTTTGAAACGAGGTAGATAGAGAAGTTATTAGAGATAGTTTGAGAACTTTTTATTTAGTCAGGTAGGTAATGAGAGAATTAATACTTGGATGGAAGTAGGCATGGCAATGGGGTGGGGACGAATTTTATTTTCTCTAACCCCATAAAGTTTGGGTATTCTCAAATCCATCTCCATTTTTATCGGGGATAAAAATTGAAACCCCAAACTCATATTCAACGGAGTTCGGATAACCCCAACGGGTTTTGGGTATCCCGTTTCATCTCACCTCTATATAAAATTGTGTTATATTTTAGTTTTTTTTATTTAAAAAAAGTCAACAACGCAAAACTAAGTTTTTAATTAAAACATAAAATAAATAAAATGAAAGTTATATATAAAAATAAATATATGAATGAAATTTAAGAATTTGTATAAAGATTTCTAATTTAGAAAATATAAAATATAATTTTAATATCAACGGGGCGGGTTCGGGGTGGGTATCAATATTCCCGTTACCTGCCTCATACCCGTCTTAAAAAATCGGGGAAAACTCAAACTCGAACCCAAACCTACTCAACTTGGATTTTCCCGTCAAAATTGGGGCGATTTATTGCCATGCTTAGATGGAAGCAAGAGTTGTTCGGGGGAGATTTTTCACGGTTAGCAAAGCCTGTTTGTGGATGATCAAGTGTCAGTAGGGGATTTTTGTCAGAGGGGGTAAGGCGTAGGTGGTGGTTGGATTTTGGTCTTTGGACGCGACATTTTGTATGTTGTACGATTTTTCAGTCAAATAGTGGTTAGTGCTTTGTGGTAGCATAGATTTTTCTTTAGAAAGTTTTTCTATTTGTTTGGCGTTTTTTGAATAACAGGATTCCAACAACAGATAATATGTTTTAAAGAGGTATTATTATAATTGATTCTCAAAATTGTAGTGTTGGCTGTGAGTCTATCGAATCGCTTTCACATTTGTTCTTTATATTTGGACTCAAAAGGTGTGGTTTGGGTTGCCTATGTTTGGATTGGTGGTATGTAGGAGTGGTAAAATGGATTGTCCGTCTCATTTAAGCCTGCATATAAATAGAACGGGCGAGCTAACTTTAGTGTTCGAACTTAAAACTTAAGCCCGCCTCTTTTTGTGAGAGAATTTTCAAAATATATTTGAAAGGTTGCAATGATAATTCTAATCAACATTACTGAAAATCTTTTAAGAGTGTATCTTTTCATCAATTGACATAAGTTTCTCTATAAATAAAGTGACTTTATATACAGAAAGAAGATAATGAATGTCATACTTGTATGAATAGAATTCTGTCTAAAATAACTAAATCATTTATTCTTTTCTCTAGTGCACGAAAGAAATCGAAAAAAATTTATTCTGTAAACTATCATTGACGATACGCTTGATATGAGTGTGCAATTCCTATCAAAGATTCCAATAGTATCCTGATGGTGATGCGCCGGTTATCCCATTTGTATCCGCTTCGCATAAATTGGTGGGGGCGAATCGAACCTAAGGGCTAGTATTCCTACACGTTTTGGAATTTATGTGCAGTCAACATTATCTTCATCTTCATATTCAAGTATTTGCAGCAGACCCCCAGAAAATATTCCAACCCTTCATTTTACCTTTTAGTTTTAGTGATATATTTACCATATTTTTTCATTTTTTAAATATTTCACATATTACATAATAAAAAATAACTAAAAAATTAATCAACTCAAACAATATAACAAATAATAATGATTATTAATTTAAGATGATGTAACCTACTTTTAGTGAAATTTTTTCAATTTGCCACGTCCTATGACAATATCAACATTATTCTTTAACATTATGAAGAAATAAAAAATTCAAATAAGTCTCAAAGTAAATTAGATTGAAAAAAGAATTTAAAATCTATTTTTTTCTCTATTATTTCCATCTCAAGTATAAAAAAGGAAAAAAAAATTCAAATTTCCGCAGGTCAACCTGTCCCGCCTCGCGTCCGGTCTGTTTTTAAAGCAGGCTAAACGGGACAGGCCAACTTAAGATATCAAGCCTAAAACCTTAACTCAGTCCGCCAAAAATAGCAGGTTAAACGAGTCGCCCTGTTTTGCCATCCCTAATGGTATGTGATGGAGTGGAATGAAGTTAGATGAAATATATTAGTGTTCCATAGTTTGAATATTAAAAATGTCAATGGAATAGGATAAAATGAATTTCATCACATACCACCAATTTCTTTTAATTTTGTTCTCTCCAATCTGGGAGGTAAGAGATGGAATGGAAAACTCTCCAAACAATTGAATGATATATTTATTCTATTCCGCTATGCTATATTCCATTCATCTCCACTCCATCTCTATTTTATTTCGCTCCACTCCACTCCATTTCATTACATACTACCAATCCAAACATAGCTCCAAGTGTGTGGAGTGTTCTTCATTCTAATACATTTTATATTGTCCATTTACTTATAATTTTTATTTAAAATTACATAAAATTGAGTTTAATTGTGGTGCACAGACAGTGCAAATACACATTACACAATCATCCAATAATATTCCGCTATGTCATTATATTTTAATGAAAATAATTATGTAATGATACAAAGAGAGTGAGAGGGGTGCAATGTAGATCTCTGTCAAGCCTAAGTAAAGGGAATGTGGGAAGATAATGGTAGTGTTAATTTTATGTTATTTTTTAAAGGATAATGCTCAAGTGCACGACATATTTTGCCGTCTCAATGCACGATCCTCAAATTACTTTGTTTCTTTTTTTTTTTTTTTGACAAGCCTTCCTCTCTCTAATTTAATTTAATTTAAAAGATCTCAATCTTAATTTATATGGGGTATGGAGTATTATAGTTATTTTTTTAAGTAACTATTGGTTAAAATTTTACTTCTTAAAATGAATAAATGAAAGTATTATGGTTAGAATCACAGTCTTATGTCACAACATATTATTGGATGCATGTATAAAATAATTTTACATTGACAGCGCATAATATTAAACTCTATGAATTTTATTTATATACATTGTAAATATAAAGTACTGTTCTGGTTCACCTATAAGTCCCACATCGCTTGTAACTCGAGGCTAATGACGTGGACTTGAAGTCGGATCAGAACATACCCTCATTTATCTCCCGCGGATAAATCTGAATTATGTTCGGATAAGTTATTTTACACATGCATGAATAATATATTGACATATTATGTATTGTGTTAAAAAACACATATGTATTACATTCATTAAATGATGTGACAACATATTAATTGATGTATGTGTAAAAAAATTTACACTAACGGTGCATAATTTATAACATATTATATTAATTTATATGCTTGTTTTAAAAAATTAGTGCTATTTGATATAAGTTAACTTATCCATACCAAAGATATAAGTTAACTTATGATTTATTAGTCACCAAATGAAAGAAATATAAACCCTTCGGTCGTGCATTTATCGTGCAGCAAATGAGTCGTGCTATATAGCACTACTCTTTTTTAAATCAAAAATATATTTTAAAAATTAATGAGGTGTCAGAATATTATTGGATGACCGTGTAACGTGTGTTTGCACTGTGCACCACAATTAAACTCTAAAATTATTTGATTACTTATTTAAAGTATTACAATAATTTTTAAAAATAATTATCTTACATATGATATTATAAAAAATATAATATGATAACTTTTTTACACATATATATAATATGATAATTATCATCTTTGTGTCTCATGATATTAGTTCTAATAATGAAATTTCTAGCCACTTAACCATTTTCTCAAAAAAAATAAATCATTATCATTTTTTTAAGCGGTAATAATTATCATCTTTGTTATCCTAAATACACCAAATACATATGATAGAATAAATATTATACTATTAAAAAAAAATTGACTGCAAAAAAAAATCTATCTTATATATATTTTTTATTTGAGAAGCTATTTTTTAATAAAGTAAGGATAACAGAGATTTAACTTATCAATCTTTATTGTTTCTTAATCTTTGTGCATAACTCTAAAAGGATAATAGTTTTGGGACGAAGGGAGTAGTAGATAAGAGTAAAATAAAATATTCAAATATTTCGGGATATTAAAACGGAGTATATATAATAAGAAATATCAAATATTCAATCTTATTTCCCAAAACCACGAACAACAACAACAGAGCGAAATTCCATTCTCAAAGAAACCCTAGGAAAATCTAAGCGAAATCCCAATTCAAGAAACCCTAGAAATCTATAAATCTTCATCTTCTTCTGTATCTTCATTGCAATCGGAAAAAATGTCAATGGATCTTCAGTTAAAATCATGTTGCAGCGGTTGCGGCGAAACGAAAGGTCTCTACGGAAGCAACTGCAAGCACATGACGTTGTGTTCAACTTGCGGCAAAACGATGGCGGAAAATCGCGCCAAATGTTCCACTTGTGGTGCCACTCTCACACGATTGATTCGGGTTCGATTTCGATTCCGTTGATTCAATTGAATTTTTCAATTTGATTTTTCTGTTAGGTTTTGATTCTTGATTTTTGAAAATGTGCGATTTGTTGTTGAATTTTTGTTACAGGAGTATAATGTTCGTGCGAGTTCTACCAATGATAAGAATTTCTTCATTGGAAGGTTTATTTCTGGATTGCCGGATTTTTCGAAGAAGAAGACTGCTGAAAATAAGTGGTCTCTGCAGAAAGAAGGCTTGAAAAGCCGCCAAGTCACGGATGCTATGCGGGTAATGAGATTTTCGTTTGGTTATTGCTTTGTTATTTGAGTGAAAACTGAAATAATTATTTTACTGGCTAGGTTAGCTCGTGTGAAAACTGAAAACTGGCTTGTTTGGGGGGGTTTATTATTTTATTTCTTAGATATAAGCGAATTGCATTTTATTAGCAGTAGGATGAATACCGAAGATATCTTGTTATTGATAATGTTAGGACAAAATATTGAGTTGTTTAGTTGATGATCGGTGTGGACATGAAAAGATGATTGTGTTTGTCATGAAGAAAGTGAATAATTTTGCCTGTGGGTTTTAATGGTAGTTAAAATCCCGATTTGAATAGTAAAACTTATGATTTTGTGATTATGCTTCCCCTTTCCTATTTTGCGTTTATTTGAGTTTTATGAATTTTGTATGATCTTACATTTGCATGATTTACGATTTTACTTCCCCTTTTCGGATTTTGCGTAAAATCTCGATTTTATCTACTTGTAATAGGTCAAGATTTTCTTTTCTTTTTTGTTCATGTGTGATTTCTTGTTGCATTGTATAGGAGAAGTACAAGAACAGGCCTTGGCTCTTGGAGGATGAAACAGGTCAGTCCCAGTTTCAGGGTCATCTGGAAGGTTCACAATCGGCTACATATTACCTGCTAATGAAGGAAAAGAAGGAGTTTGTTGCCATTCCTGCTGGATCCTGGTATGCTTGTTAATGATTGAGTTTGTGGAAAGACCTTTGCTTTTATCTTCTTTTCTGTGTTTTTACTGATCAAAGACAGTAGGCAGATGAGATGTTTTGCATGCTTTGTTTTAGGTACAACTTTAACAAGGTTGCACAATATAAGCAATTGACTTTGGAGGAAGCAGAAGAGAAGATGAAAAATAGAAAAAAAACTGCTGATGGATATCAAAGGTGGATGATGAAAGCAGCAAAAGACGGGCCTGCTGCATTTGGCGAACATGGGAAGTTAGATGACAAGGAAAGCAACCCAGGTGGTGGGAGAAGCCGTATGAAAACCACTGATAATGATGATGACGAAGGCCCTTCCTCTGATAAAGGAGAGGAAGATGAAGATGAGGAAGTAGATAGAAAGAAAAGACTTGGACTTAATAAAAAAAGGGGTGATAATGATGATGAAGGTCCAAGAGGAGGCGATCTAGATGACGATGATTATGACGGTGACAAGGGTGAGTATCTTGCCTTGTTTTTAGTTTTTTTTTAATTAACCCATGTTGAAGATTATCAGTTTACTTTTGGTTAGTTTTATGTTGTGGTGACCTATCATAAAATATTAGAGAAGAGATGAAACCATTAATTTACAGAATACATTGTCATAAATTACAATGCTCATCTTTTTCGGTATTTTGATTGCTTCAGTGCTGTGGATCTATTCACCTAGAGGAGGATAGCTTAGAAAGTAGATAAAAAAAAAAATCAATTTTTTATAAAATAAAGAAATCAAATTGATTGCTTTTTGGAAGGTGAAACATATATAGGCATGTCCAGATTTTGAAGTGTTTAGTTTGGCCATGGATAGAGAAGGATTATATATATATATGATAGCCATGGATTATGAAACGTTGGTGCTTGGTTATAGAATTATACCCAGACTTGAACTTCAGTGCCAATTATTGAAGTAAAAAATAGGGTAGCTTGGATAAGAATAACCTATGAGTTATGGCATCTAAGTACAATGTGCTTGATTTTATATCACAACTAATTAGCTTGACTATTATGTTGATTCTCTCTCTCCACACACACATATAGAAAGAGAGAGACTTGACTCGATATGAATAGAAAACTTTCAAGCCACTTTAATGAGTTTGTGCTTATTCTTTCCTTGATCATCGTTGTATTTGTGCATTTGTTACAGGTTCTGATTGGGAGCATGAAGAGATTTTCACT